>CAXKVY010008673.1:0-43801 GCA_964058915.1 Tetropium fuscum | reverse complement strand
TAATGCGTTTTGTAAACAAAGCAGCAATCCGTGGGCTATTAAGGACACTTCGCGATGCCTATCCATGTTCTACACCATGTCAATGTTACTATCATATCTTAGGGTTCGCATAGAGCACCTAGAGTTGTGACCTTGACCGCTCCTTCATAAGTAGATAACTACTACACAATAGAAAAGACGTACAAGTGAAAATGGATTTAGTTTTACAGCAATTAGCATGCAGCAGAGCTGCCAAATAATGCCCAGATAATATACGCGTTAATTCTAATGCGTTTTGTAAACAAAGCAGCAATCCGTGGGCTATTAAGGACACTTCGCGATGTCTATCCATGTTCTACACCATGCCAATGTAACTATCATATCTTAGCGTTGGCATAGAGCACCTAGAGTTGTGACCTTGAACGCTCCTTCATAAGTAGATAACTACTACACAATAGAAAAGACGTACAAGTGAAAATGGAATTAGTTTTACGGCAATTAGCATGCAGCAGAGCTGCCAAATAATGCCCAGATAATATACGCGTTAATTCTAATGCGTTTTGTAAACAAAGCAGCAATCCGTGGGCTTTTAAGGACACTTTGCGATGCCTATCCATTTTCTATACCATGCCATTGTAACTACCATATCTTAGCGTTCGCATACAGTACCTAGAGTTGTGACCTTGAACGCTCCTTCATAAGTAGATAACTCCTACACGATAGAAAAGACGTTCAAGAGAAAACGGTCGAAGTTTTACTGCAATTAGTATGCAGCAGAGCTGTCTGAAAATGCCCATATAATATACACGTTAATTCGAACCCGTTTTGTACGCAAAGTAGCAATCCGCGGCCAATATAAGGCACTTAGCGATGTCTATCTATGTTCTATACCACGCCAATATAACTATCATATGTTAGCGTTCGCATATAGCTCCTAGAGTCGTGACCTTGAACGCTCCTTCATAAGTAGATATCTCCTACACGATATAAAAGAAGTACAATAGAAAACGGACTAAGTTTAACTGCAATTAGTATGCAGCAGAGCTTTCACAAAAAGCCCAAATAATATACACATTAATTCGAACCCGTTTTGTACGCAAAGTAGCAATCCGCGGGCAATATAAGGCACTTAGCGATGTCTATCTATGTTCTATACCATGCCAATGTAACTATCATATCTTAGCGTTCGCATACAGCACTTAGAGTTGTGACCTTGAACGCTCCTTCAAAAGTAGATAACTCCTACACGATAGAAAAGACGTTCAAGAGAAAGCGGTCTAAGTTTTACTGCAATTAGTATGCAGCAGAGCTTTCAAAAAGTACCCAATTAATATACACGTCAATTCGAACGCGTTTGGTACGCAAAGTAGCAATCCGCGGGCTATAGAAGGCACTTCGCGATGTCTATCCATGTTCTATACCATGCCAATGTAACTATCATATCTTAGCGTTCGCATACAGCACCTAGAGTTGTGACCCTGAACGCTCCTTCATAAGTAGATAACTCATACACGATAGAAAAGACGTTCAAGAGAAAACGGTCTAAGTTTTACTGCAATTAGTATGCAGCAGAGCTTTCGAAAAGTACCCAATTAATATACACGTCAATTCAAACGCGTTTTGTACGCAAAGTATCAATCCACGGGCTATATAAGGCACTTCGCGATGTCTATCCATGTTCTATACCATGCCAATGTAACCATCATATCTTAGCGTTCGCATAGAGCACCTAGAGTTGTGACCTTGACCGCTCCTTCATAAGTAGATAACTACTACACAATAGAAAAGACGTACAAGTGAAAATGGATTTAGTTTTACGGCAATTAGCATGCAGCAGAGCTGCCAAATAACGCCCAGATAATATACGCGTTAATTCTAATGCGTTTTGTAAACAAAGCAGCAATCCGTGGGCTATTAAGGACACTTCGCGATGTCAATCCATGTTCTACACCATGCCAATGTAACTATCATATCTTAGCGTTCGCATAGAGCACCTAGAGTTGTGACCTTGAACGCTCCTTCATAAGTAGATAACTCCTACATGATAGAAAAGACGTTCAAGAGAAAACGGTCGAAGTTTTACTGCAATTAGTATGCAGCAGAGCTTTCAGAAAATGCCCAAATAATATACACGTTAATTCGAACCCGTTTTGTACGCAAAGTAGCAATCCGCGGGCAATATAAGGCACTTAGCGATGTCTATCTATGTTCTATACCATGCCAATGTAACTATCATATCTTAGCGTTCGCATAGAGCTCCTAGAGTCGTGACCTTGAACGCTCCTTCATAAGTAGATATCTCCTACATGATATAAATGACGTACAATAGAAAACGGACTAAGTTTAACTGCAATTAGCATGCAGCAGAGCTGCCAAATAATGCCCAGATAATATACGCGTTAATTCGAATGCGTTTTGTAAACAAAGCAGCAATCCGTGGGCTATTAAGGACACTTCGCGATGCCTATCCATTTTCTTTACCATGCCATTGTAACTACCATATCTTAGCGTTCGCATACAGTGCCTAGAGTTGTGACCTTGAACGCACCTTCATAAGTAGATAACTCCTACACGATAGAAAAGACGTTCAAGAGAAAACGGTCTAAGTTTTGCTGCAATTAGTATGCAGCAGAGCTTTAAAAAAGAGCCCAAATAATATATACGTTAATTCGAACGCGTTTTGCACGCAAAGTAGCAATCCGTGGGCTATATAAGGCACTTCGCGATGTCCGTCCATCTTCTATACCATGCCAATGTAACTATCATATCTTAGCGTTTGCATAGAGCACCTAGAGTTGTGACCTTGAACGCTCCTTCATAAGTAGATACCTAATACACGGTAGAAAAGACGTTCAAGAGAAAACGGTCTAAGTTTTACTGCAATTAGTATGCAGCAGCGCTGCCTAATAATGCCCAGATGATATACACGAAAATTCGAATGCGGTTTGTAAACAATGCAGCAATCCGTGGGCTATTGAGGACACTTCGCGATGCCTTTCCATGTTCTACACTATGGCAATGTTACTATCATATCTTAGGGTTCGCATGGAGCACAAAGAGCTGTGACCTTGAACGCTCCTTCATTCGTAGATTAATGCTACACGATAGAAAAGACGTACAAGTGAAAATGGATTTAGTTTTACTGCAATTAGCATGCAGTAGAGCTGCCAAATAATTAATGCCCATATAATATACGCGTTAATTCGAATGCGTTTTGTAAACAAAGCAGCAATCCGCGGGCTATATAAGGCATTTCGCGATGTCTATCCATGTTCTGTACCACGAAATTGTAACTACCATATCTTAGCGTTCGCATACAGTACCTAGAGTTGTGACCTTGAACGCTCCTTCATAAGTAGATAAATCCTACACGATAGAAAAGACGTTCAAGGGAAAACGGTCTTAGTTTTACTACAATTAGTATGCAGCAGAGCTTTAAAAAAGAGCCCAAATAATATATACGTTAATTCGAACGCGTTTTGTATGCAAAGTAGCAATCCGTGGGTTATATAAGGCACTTCGCGATGTCCATCAATGTTCTACACCATGTCAATGTTACTATCATATCTAAGGGTTCGCATAGAGCAATTAGAGCTGTGACCTTGAACGCTCCTTCATAAGTAGACAACTACTACACGATAGAAAAGACGCACAAGTAAAAATGGAATTAGTTTTACTGAAACTAGCATGCAGCAGAGCTGCCAAATAATGCCCAGATGATATACACGAAAATTCTAATGCGTTTTGTAAACAAAGCAGCAATCCGTGGGCTATTGAGGACACTTCGCGATGCCTATCCATTTTCTATATCATGCCATTGTAACTACCATATCTTAGCGCTCGCATACAGCACCTTGAGTTGTGACCTTGAACGCTCCTTCATAAGTAGATAACTCCCACACGATAGAAAAGACGTTCAAGAGAAAACGGTCTAAGTTTTACTGCAACTAGTATGCAGCAGAACTTTCAGAAAATGCCCAAAAAATATACACGTTAATTCGAACGCGTTTTGTACGCAAAGTAGCAATCCGCGGGCAATATAAGGCACTTCGCGATGTCTATCCATGTTCTATAACATGCCAATGTAACTATCATATCTTAGCGTTCGCATAGAGCACCTAGATTTGTGACCTTGAACGCTCCTTCATAAGTAGATAAATCCTACACGATAGAAAAGACGTTCAAAAGAAAACGGTATTAGTTTTACTGCAATTAGTATGCAGCAGAGCTTTCAAAAACTGCCCAAATAATATACACGTCAATTCGAACGCGTTTTGTACGCAAAGTAGCAATCCGCGGGCTATATAAGGCACTTCGCGATGTCTATCCATGTTCTATACCATGCCAATGTAACTATCATATCTTAGCGTTCGCATAGAGCACCTAGAGTTGTGACCTTGAACGCTCCTTCATAAGTAGATGACTCCTACACGATAGAAAAGACGTTCAAGAGAAAACGGTCTAAGTTTTACTGCAATTAGTATGCAGCAGAGCTTTCAAAAAGTGCCCAAATAATATACACGTTAATTCGAACGCGTTTTGTACGCAAAGTAGCAATACGCGGGCAATATAAGGCACTTCGCGATGTCTATCCATGTTCTATACCATGCCAATGTAACTATCATATCTTAGCGTTCGCATACAGCACCTAGAGTTGTGACCTTGAACGCTCCTTCATAAGTAGATAACTCCTACACGATAGAAAAGACGTTCAAGAGAAAACGGTCTAAGTTCTACTGCAATTAGTATGCAGCAGAGCTTTCAAAAAGTGCCCAAATAATATACACGTCAATTCGAATGCGTTTTGTACGCAAAGTAGCAATCCGCGGGCTCTATAAGGCACTTCGCGATGTCTATCCATGTTCTACACCATGCCAATGTAACTATCAAATCTTAGCGTTCGCATAGAGCACCTCGAGTTGTGACCTTGAACGCTCCTTCATAAGTAGATAACTCCTACACGATAGAAAAGACGTTCAAGAGAAAACGGTCTAAGTTTTACTGCAATTGGTATGCAGCAGAACTTTCAGAAAATGCCCAAATAATATACAAGTTAATTCGAACGCGTTTTGTACGCAAAGTAGCAATCCGCGGGCTATATAAGGCACTTCGCGATGTCTATCCAAGTTCTATACCATGCCAATGTAACTATCATATCTTAGCGTTCGCATAGAGCACCTAGAGATGTGACCTTGAACGCTCCTTCATAAGTAGATAACTCCTACACGATAGAAGAGACGTTCAAGAGAAAACGGTCTAAGTTTTACTGCAACTAGTATGCAGCAGAACTTTCAGAAAATGCCCAAAAAATATATACGTTAATTCGAACGCGTTTTGTACGCAAAGTAGCAATCCGCTGGCAATATAAGGCACTTCGCGGTGTCTATCCATTTTCTATACCATGCCATTGTAACTACCATATCTTAGGACACTTTGCGATGCCTATCCATTTTCTATACCATGCCATTGTAACTACCATATCTTAGCGTTTGCTTACAGCACCTAGAGTTGTGACCTTGAACGCTCCTTCATATGTAGATAACTCCTACACGATAGAAAAGACGTTGAAGAGAAAACGGTCTAAGTTTTACTGCAATTAGTATGCAGCAGAGCTTTCAAAAAGTACCCAATTAATATACACGTCAATTCGAACGCGTTTTGTACGCAAAGTAGCAATCCGCGGGCTATATAAGGCACTTCGCGATGTCTATCCATGTTCTATACCATGCCAATGTAACTGCCATATCTTAGCGTTCGCATAGAGCACCTAGAGTTGTGACCTTGAACACTCCTTCATAAGTAGATAACTCCTACACGATAGAAAAGACGTTCACGAGAAAACGGTCTAAATTTTACTGCAATTAGTATGCAGCAGAGCTTTCAGTAAATGCCCAAATAATATACACATTAATTCGAACAAGTTTAATACGCAAAGTGGCAAACCGCGGGTAATATAAGGCACTTCACGATGTCTATCCATGTTCTATTCCATGCCAATGTAACTATCATATCTTAGCGTTCGCATAGAGCACCTAGAGTTGTGACCTTGATCGCTCCTTCATATGTAGATAACTCCTACACGATAGAAAAGACGTTGAAGAGAAAACGGTCTAAGTTTTACTGCAATTAGTATGCAGCAGAGCTTTCAGTAAATGCCCAAATAATATACACGTTAATTCGAACGCGTTTTGTATGCAAAGTAGCAATCCGCGGGTAATATAAGGCACTTCACGATTTCTATCCATGTTCTATACCATGCCAATGTAACTATCTTATCTTAGCGTTGGCATAGAGCACCTAGAGTTGTGACCTTGACCGCTCCTTCATAAGTAGATAACTACTACACAATAGAAAAGACGTTCAAGAGAAAACGGTCTTAATTTTACTGCAATTAGTATGCAGCAGAGCTTTTAGAAAATGCCCAAATAATATACACGTTAATTCGAATCCGTTTTGTACGCAAAGTAGCAATCCGCGGGCAATATTAGCGATGTCTATCTATGTTCTATACCATGCCAATTCAACTATCATATCTTAGAGTTCGCATACAGCACCTAGAGTTGTGACCTTGAACGCTCCTTCATAAGTAGATAACTCCTTCACGATAGAAAAGACGTTCAAGAGAAAACGGTCTAAGTTTTACTGCAATTAGTATGCAGCAGAGCTTTCAGAAAATGCCCAAATAATATACACGTTAATTCGAACCCGTTTTGTACGCAAAGTAGCAATCCGCGGGCAATATAAGGCACTTAGCGATGTCTATCTATGTTCTATACCATGCCAATGTAACTATCATATCTTAGCGTTCGCATACAGCACCTAGAGTTGTGACCTTGAACGCTCCTTCATAAGTAGATAACTCGTATACGATAGAAAAGACGTTCAAGAGAAAACGGTCTAAGTTTTACTGCAATTAGTATGCAGCAGAGCTTTCGAAAAGTACCCAATTAATATACACGTCAATTCGAACGCGTTTTGTACGCAAAGTATCAATCCGCGGGCAATATAAGGCACTTAGCGGTGGCTATCTATGTTCTATACCATGACAATGTAACTATCATATGTTAGCGTTCGCATAGAGCACCTAGAGTTGTGACCTTGACCGCTCCTTCATAAGTAGATAACTACTACACAATAGAAAAGACGTACAAGTGAAAATGGATTTAGTTTTACGGCAATTAGCATGCAGCAGAGCTGCCAAATAATGCCCAGATAATATACGCGTTAATTCTAATGCGTTTTGTAAACAAAGCAGCAATCCGTGGGCTATTAAGGACACTTTGCGATGCCTATCCATTTTCTATACCAAGCCATTGTAACTACCATATCTTAGCGTTTGCATACAGCACCTAGAGTTGTGACCTTGAACGCTCCTTCATATGTAGATAACTCCTACACGATAGAAAAGACGTTGAAGAGAAAACGGTCTAAGTTTTACAGCAATTAGTATGCAGCAGAGCTTTCAGTAAATGCCCAAATAATATACACTTTAATTATAACGCGTTTTGTACGCAAAGTAGCAATCCGCGGGTAATATAAGGCACTTCACGATGTCTATCCATGTTCTATACCATGCCAATGTAACTATCATATCTTAGCGTTCGCATAGAGCACCTAGAGTTGTGACCTTGCCCGCTCCTTCATAAGTAGATAACTACTACACAATAGAAAAGACGTACAAGTGAAAATGGATTTAGTTTTACTGCAATTACCATGCAGCAGAGCTGCCAAATAATGCCCAGATAAAATACGCGTTAATTCTAATGCGTTTTGTAAACAAAGCAGCAATCCGTGGGCTATTAAGGACACTTCGCGATGTCTATCCATGTTCTACACCATGCCAAGGTAACTATCATATCTTAGCGTTCGCATAGAGCACCTAGAGTTGTGACCTTGAACGCTCCTTCATAAGTAGATAACTACTACACAATAGAAAAGACGTACAAGTGAAAATGGATTTAGTTTTACGGCAATTAGCATGCAGCAGAGCTGCCAAATAATGCCCAGATAATATACGCGTTAATTCTAATGCGTTTTGTAAACAAAGCAGCAATCCGTGGGCTATTAAGGACACTTCGCGATGTCAATCCATGTTCTACACCATGCCAATGTAACTATCATATCTTAGCGTTCGCATAGAGCACCTAGAGTTGTGACCTTGAACGCTCCTTCATAAGTAGATAACTCCTACATGATAGAAAAGACGTTCAAGAGAAAACGGTCGAAGTTTTACTGCAATTAGTATGCAGCAGAGCTTTCAGAAAATGCCCAAATAATATACACGTTAATTCGAACCCGCTTTGTACGCAAAGTAGCAATCCGCGGGCAATATAAGGCACTTAGCGATGTCTATCTATGTTCTATACCATGCTAATGTAACTATCATATCTTAGCGTTCGCATAGAGCTCCTAGAGTCGTGACCTTGAACGCTCCTTCATAAGTAGATATCTCCTACACGATATAAATGACGTACAATAGAAAACGGACTAAGTTTAACTGCAATTAGCATGCAGCAGAGCTGCCAAATAATGCTCAGATAATATACGCGTTAATTCGAATGCGTTTTGTAAACAAAGCAGCAATCCGTGGGCTATTAAGGACACTTCGCGATGCCTATCCATTTTCTTTACCATGCCATTGTAACTACCATATCTTAGCGTTCGCATACAGTGCCTAGAGTTGTGACCTTGAACGCACCTTCATAAGTAGATAACTCCTACACGATAGAAAAGACGTTCAAGAGAAAACGGTCTAAGTTTTACTGCAATTAGTATGCAGCAGCGCTGCCTAATAATGCCCAGATGATATACACGAAAATTCGAATGCGGTTTGTAAACAATGCAGCAATCCGTGGGCTATTGAGGACACTTCGCGATGCCTTTCCATGTTCTACACTATGGCAATGTTACTATCATATCTTAGGGTTCGCATAGAGCACAAAGAGCTGTGACCTTGAACGCTCCTTCATTCGTAGATTAATGCTACACGATAGAAAAGACGTACAAGTGAAAATGGATTTAGTTTTACTGCAATTAGCATGCAGTAGAGCTGCCAAATAATGCCCATATAATATACGCGTTAATTCGAATGCGTTTTGTAAACAAAGCAGCAATCCGCGGGCTATATAAGGCATTTCGCGATGTCTATCCATGTTCTGTACCACGAAATTGTAACTACCATATCTTAGCGTTCGCATACAGTACCTAGAGTTGTGACCTTGAACGCTCCTTCATAAGTAGATAAATCCTACACGATAGAAAAGACGTTCAAGGGAAAACGGTCTTAGTTTTACTACAATTAGTATGCAGCAGAGCTTTAAAAAAGAGCCCAAATAATATATACGTTAATTCGAACGCGTTTTGTATGCAAAGTAGCAATCCGTGGGTTATATAAGGCACTTCGCGATGTCCATCAATGTTCTACACCATGTCAATGTTACTATCATATCTAAGGGTTCGCATAGAGCAATTAGAGCTGTGACCTTGAACGCTCCTTCATAAGTAGACAACTACTACACGATAGAAAAGACGTACAAGTAAAAATGGAATTAGTTTTACTGAAACTAGCATGCAGCAGAGCTGCCAAATAATGCCCAGATGATATACACGAAAATTCTAATGCGTTTTGTAAACAAAGCAGCAATCCGTGGGCTATTGAGGACACTTCGCGATGCCTATCCATTTTCTATATCATGCCATTGTAACTACCATATCTTAGCGCTCGCATACAGCACCTTGAGTTGTGACCTTGAACGCTCCTTCATAAGTAGATAACTCCCACACGATAGAAAAGACGTTCAAGAGAAAACGGTCTAAGTTATACTGCAACTAGTATGCAGCAGAACTTTCAGAAAATGCCCAAAAAATATACACGTTAATTCGAACGCGTTTTGTACGCAAAGTAGCAATCCGCGGGCAATATAAGGCACTTCGCGATGTCTATCCATGTTCTATAACATGCCAATGTAACTATCATATCTTAGCGTTCGCATAGAGCACCTAGATTTGTGACCTTGAACGCTCCTTCATAAGTAGATAAATCCTACACGATAGAAAAGACGTTCAAAAGAAAACGGTATTAGTTTTACTGCAATTAGTATGCAGCAGAGCTTTCAAAAACTGCCCAAATAATATACACGTCAATTCGAACGCGTTTTGTACGCAAAGTAGCAATCCGCGGGCTATATAAGGCACTTCGCGATGTCTATCCATGTTCTATACCATGCCAATGTAACTATCATATCTTAGCGTTCGCATAGAGCACCTAGAGTTGTGACCTTGAACGCTCCTTCATAAGTAGATGACTCCTAAACGATAGAAAAGACGTTCAAGAGAAAACGGTCTAAGTTTTACTGCAATTAGTATGCAGCAGAGCTTTCAAAAAGTGCCCAAATAATATACACGTTAATTCGAACGCGTTTTGTACGCAAAGTAGCAATACGCGGGCAATATAAGGCACTTCGCGATGTCTATCCATGTTCTATACCATGCCAATGTAACTATCATATCTTAGCGTTCGCATACAGCACCTAGAGTTGTGACCTTGAACGCTCCTTCATAAGTAGATAACTCCTACACGATAGAAAAGACGTTCAAGAGAAAACGGTCTAAGTTCTACTGCAATTAGTATGCAGCAGAGCTTTCAAAAAGTGCCCAAATAATATACACGTCAATTCGAATGCGTTTTGTACGCAAAGTAGCAATCCGCGGGCTCTATAAGGCACTTCGCGATGTCTATCCATGTTCTACACCATGCCAATGTAACTATCAAATCTTAGCGTTCGCATAGAGCACCTCGAGTTGTGACCTTGAACGCTCCTTCATAAGTAGATAACTCCTACACGATAGAAAAGACGTTCAAGAGAAAACGGTCTAAGTTTTACTGCAATTGGTATGCAGCAGAACTTTCAGAAAATGCCCAAATAATATACAAGTTAATTCGAACGCGTTTTGTACGCAAAGTAGCAATCCGCGGGCTATATAAGGCACTTCGCGGTGTCTATCCATTTTCTATACCATGCCATTGTAACTACCATATCTTAGTGTTCGCATAGAGCACCTAGAGTTGTGACCTTGACCGCTCCTTCATAAGTAGATAACTACTACACAATAGAAAAGACGTACAAGTGAAAATGAATTTAGTTTTACTGCAATTACCATGCAGCAGAGCTGCCAAATAGTGCCCAGATAATATACGCGTTAATTCTAATGCGTTTTGTAAACAAAGCAGCAATCCGTGGGCTATTAAGGACTCTTCGCGATGCCCATCCATGTTCTACACCATGTCAATGTTACTATCATATCTTAGGGTTCGCATAGAGCACAAAGAGCTGTGACCTTGAACGCTCCTTCATTCGTAGATTACTGCTACACGATAGAAAAGACGTACAAGTGAAAATGGATTTAGTTTTACTGCAATTAGCATGCAGCAGAGCAGCCAAATAATGCCCAGATAATATACGCGTTAATCCTAATGCGTTTTGTAAACAAAGCAGCAATACGTGGGCTATTAAGGACACTTTGCGATGCCTATCCATTTTCTATACCATGCCATTGTAACTACCATATCTTAGCGTTTGCATACAGCACCTAGAGTTGTGAGTTGTTTTGTAAACAAAGCAGCAATCCGTGGGCTATTAAGGACACTTCGCGATGCCTATCCATGTTCTACACCATGTCAATGTTACTATCATATCTTAGGGTTCGCATAGAGCACAAAGAGCTGTGACCTTGAACGCTCCTTCATTCGTAGATTACTGCTACACGATAGAAAAGACGTACAAGTGAAAATGGATTTAGTTTTACTGCAATTAGCATGCAGCAGAGCAGCCAAATAATGCCCAGATAATATACGCGTTAATCCTAATGCGTTTTGTAAACAAAGCAGCAATCCGTGGGCTATTAAGGACACTTTGCGATGCCTATCCATTTTCTATACCATGCCATTGTAACTACCATATCTTAGCGTTTGCTTACAGCACCTAGAGTTGTGACCTTGAACGCTCCTTCATATGTAGATAACTCCTACACGATAGAAAAGACGTTGAAGAGAAAACGGTCTAAGTTTTACTGCAATTAGTATGCAGCAGAGCTTTCAAAAAGTACCCAATTAATATACACGTCAATTCGAACGCGTTTTGTACGCAAAGTAGCAATCCGCGGGCTATATAAGGCACTTCGCGATGTCTATCCATGTTCTATACCATGCCAATGTAACTGCCATATCTTAGCGTTCGCATAGAGCACCTAGAGTTGTGACCTTGAACACTCCTTCATAAGTAGATAACTCCTACACGATAGAAAAGACGTTCACGAGAAAACGGTCTAAATTTTACTGCAATTAGTATGCAGCAGAGCTTTCAGTAAATGCCCAAATAATATACACATTAATTCGAACAAGTTTAATACGCAAAGTAGCAAACCGCGGGTAATATAAGGCACTTCACGATGTCTATCCATGTTCTATTCCATGCCAATGTAACTATCATATCTTAGTGTTCGCATATAGCGCCTAGAGTTGTGACCTTGAACGCTCCTTTATAAGTAGAAAACTCCTACACGATAAAAAAGACGTTCAAGAGAAAACGGTCTAAGTTTTACTGCAATTAGTATGCATCAGAGCTTTCAAAAAGTGCCCAAATAATATACACGTTAATTCGAACGCGTTTTGTACACAAAGTAGCAATCCGCGGGCTATATAAGGCACTTTGCGATGTCTATCCATTTTCTATATCATGCCATTGTAACTACCATATCTTAGCGTTCACATACAGCAAATAGAGATGTGACCTTGAACGCTCATTCATAAGTAGAAAACTCCTACACGATGGAAAAGACGTTCAAGAGAAAACGGTCTTAGTTTTACTGCAATTAGTATGCAGCAGAGCTTTCAAAAAGTGCCCAAATAATATACACGTCACTTCGAACGCGTTTTGTACGCAAAGTAGCAATCCGCGGGCTATATAAGGCATTTCGCGATGTCTATCCATGTTCTATACCATGCCAATGTAACTATCATATCTTAGCGTTCGCATAGAGCACCTAGAGTTGTGACCTTGAACGCTCCTTCATAAGTAGATAACTCCTGCACGATAGAAAAGACGTTCAAGAGAAAACGGTCTTAGTTTTACTGCAATTAGTATGCAGCAGAGCTTTCAAAAAGTGCCCCAATAATATACACGTCACTTCGAACACGTTTTGTACGCAAGGTAGCAATCCGCTGGCAATATAAGGCACTTCGCGGTGTCTATCCATTTTCTATACCATGCCATGTAACTACCATATCTTAGCATTCGCATACAGCACCTAGAGTTGTGACCTTGAACGCTCTTTCATAAGTAGATAACCCTACACGATAGAAAAGACGTTCAAGAGAAAACTGTCTAAGTTTTACTACAATTAGTATGCAGCAGAGCTTTCAAAAAGTGCCCAAATAATATATACGTTAATTCGAACGCGTTTTGTATGCAAAGTAGCAATCCGTGGGCTATATAAGGCACTTCGCGATGTCCATCCATGTTCTACACCATGTCAATGTTACTATCATAATTTAGGGTTCGCATAGAGCAATTAGAGCTGTGACCTTGAACGTTACTTCATAAGTAGAAAACTCCTACACGATAGAAAAGACGTTCAAGAGAAAACGGTCTAAGTTTTACTGCAATTAGTATGCAGCAGAGCTTTCAAAAAGTGCCCAAATAATATACAGGTCAATTCAAACGTGTTTGGTACGCAAAGTAGCAAACCGCGGGCTATAGAAGGCACTTCGCGATGTCTATCCATGTTCTATACCATGCCAATGTAACTACCATATCTTAGCGTTCGCATACAGCACCTAGAGTTGTGACCCTGAACGCTCCTTCATAAGTAGATAACTCCTACACGATAGAAAAGACGTTCAAGAGAAAACGGTCTAAGTTTTACTGCAATTAGTATGCAGCAGAGCTTTCGAAAAGTACCCAATTAATATACACGTCAATTCGAACGCGTTTTGTACGCAAAGTATCAATCCACGGGCTATATAAGGCACTTCGCGATGTCTATCCATGTTCTATACCATGCCAATGTAACTATCATATCTTAGCGTTCGCATAGAGCACCTAGAGTTGTGACCTTGACCGCTCCTTCATAAGTAGATAACTACTACACAATAGAAAAGACGTACAAGTGAAAATGGATTTAGTTTTACTGCAATTACCATGCAGCAGAGCAGCCAAATAATGCCCAGTTAAAATACGCGTTAATTCTAATGCGTTTTGTAAACAAAGCAGCAATCCGTGGGCTATTAAGGACACTTCGCGATGTCTATCCATGTTCTACACCATGCCAATGTAACTATCATATCTTAGCGTTCGCATAGAGCAACTAGAGTTGTGACCTTGAACGCTCCTTCATAAGTAGATAACTACTACACAATAGAAAAGACTTACAAGTGAAAATGGATTTAGTTTTACGGCAATTAGCATGCAGCAGAGCTGCCAAATAATGCCCAGATAATATACGTGTTAATTCTAATGCGTTTTGTAAACAAAGCAGAAATCCGTGGGCTATTAAGGACACTTTGCGATGCCTATCCATTTTCTATACCATGCCATTGTAACTACCATATCTTAGCGTTCGCATACAGTACCTAGAGTTGTGACCTTGAACGCTCCTTCATAAGTAGATAACTCCTACACGATAGAAAAGACGTTCAAGAGAAAACGGTCGAAGTTTTACTGCAATTAGTATGCAGCAGAGCTTTCAGAAAATGCCCAAATAATATACACGTTAATTCGAACCCGTTTTGTACGCAAAGTAGCAATCCGCGGGCAATATAAGGCACTTAGCGATGTCTATCTATGTTCTATACCATGCCAATGTAACTATCATATCTTAGCGTTCGCATAGAGCTCCTAGAGTCGTGACCTTGAACGCTCCTTCATAAGTAGATATCTCCTACAAGATATAAAAGACGTACAATAGAAAACGGACTAAGTTTAACTGTAATTAGCATGCAGCAGAGCTGCCAAATAATGCCCAGATAATATACGCGTTAATTCGAATGCGTTTTGTAAACAAAGCAGCAATCCGTGGGCTATTAAGGACACTTCGCGATGCCTATCCATTTTCTATACCATGCCATTGTAACTACCATATCTTAGCGTTCGCATACAGTGCCTAGAGTTGTGACCTTGAACGCTCCTTCATAAGTAGATAACTCCTTCACGATAGAAAAGACGTTCAACAGAAAACGGTCTAAGTTTTGCTGCAATTAGTATGCAGCAGAGCTTTAAAAAAGAGCCCAAATAATATATACGTTAATTCGAACGCGTTTTGCACGCAAAGTAGCAATCCGTGGGCTATATAAGGCACTTCGCGATGTCCATCCATCTTCTATACCATGCCAATGTAACTATCATATCTTAGCGTTCGCATAGAGCACCTAGAGTTGTGACCTTGAACGCTCCTTCATAAGTAGATACCTCCTACACGGTAGAAAAGACGTTCAAGAGAAAACGGTCTAAGTTTTACTGCAATTAGTATACAGCAGCGCTGCCTAATAATGCCCAGATGATATACACGAAAATTCGAATGCGTTTTGTAAACAATGCAGCAATCCGTGGGCTATTGAGGACACTTCGCGATGCCTTTCCATGTTCTACACTATGGCAATGTTACTATCATATCTTAGGGTTCGCATAGAGCACAAAGAGCTGTGACCTTGAACGCTCCTTCATTCGTAGATTAATGCTACACGATAGAAAATACGTACAAGTGAAAATGGATTCAGTTTTACTGCAATTAGCATGCAGTAGAGCTGCCAAATAATGCCCATATATTATACGCGTTAATTCGAATGCGTTTTGTAAACAAAGCAGCAATCCGCGGGCTATATAAGGCATTTCGCGATGTCTATCCATGTTCTGTACCACGCCATTGTAACTACCATATCTTAGCGTTCACATACAGCAAATAGAGATGTGACCTTGAACGCTCATTCATAAGTAGAAAACTCCTACACGATGGAAAAGACGTTCAAGAGAAAACGGTCTTAGTTTTACTGCAATTA
Organism: Tetropium fuscum; assembly: GCA_964058915.1. NCBI lineage: Eukaryota > Metazoa > Arthropoda > Insecta > Coleoptera > Cerambycidae > Tetropium > Tetropium fuscum. The sequence continues at coordinate 27,771 of CAXKVY010008673.1, read as the reverse complement.
GTATGCAGCAGAGCTTTCAAAAAGTGCCCAAATAATATACACGTCACTTCGAACGCGTTTTGTACGCAAAGTAGCAATCCGCGGGCTATATAAGGCATTTCGCGATGTCTATCCATGTTCTATACCATGCCAATGTAACTATCATATCTTAGCGTTCGCATAGAGCACCTAGAGTTGTGACCTTGAACGCTCCTTCATAAGTAGATAACTCCTACACGATAGAAAAGACGTTCAAGAGAAAACGGTCTTAGTTTTACTGCAATTAGTATGCAGCAGAGCTTTCAAAAAGTGCCCCAATAATATACACGTCACTTCGAACGCGTTTTGTACGCAAAGTAGCAATCCGCGGGCTATATAAGGCATTTCGCGATGTCTATCCATGTTCTGTACCACGCCATTGTAACTACCATATCTTAGCGTTCGCATACAGTACCTAGAGTTGTGACCTTGAACGCTCCTTCATAAGTAGATAAATCCTACACGATAGAAAAGACGTTCAAGGGAAAACGGTCTTAGTTTTACTACAATTAGTATGCAGCAGATCTTTAAAATACCGCCCAAATAATATATACGTTAATTCGAACGCGTTTTGTATGCAAAGTAGCAATCCGTGGGCTATATAAGGCACTTCGCGATGTCCATCAATGTTCTACACCATGTCAATGTTACTATCATATCTTAGGGTTCGCATAGAGCAATTAGAGCTGTGACCTTGAACGCTCCTTCATAAGTAGACAACTACTACACGATAGAAAAGACGTACAAGTGAAAATGGAATTAGTTTTACTGAAACTAGCATGCAGCAGAGCTGCCTAATATTGCCCAGATAATATACGCGTTAATTCTACTGCGTTTTGTAAACAAAGCAACAATCCGTGGGCTATTAAGGACACTTTGCGATGCCTATCCATTTTCTATACCATGCCATTGTAACTACCATATCTTAGCGTTTGCATACAGCACCTAGAGTTGAGACCTTGAACGCTCTTTCATATGTAGATAACTCCTACACGATAGAAAAGACGTTGAAGAGAAAACGGTCTAAGTTTTACTGCAATTAGTATGCAGCAGAGCTTTCAGTAAATGCCCAAATAATATACACGTTAATTATAACGCGTTTTGTACGCAAAGTAGCAATCCGCGGGCTATATAAGGCACTTCGCGATGTCTATCAATGTTCTATACCTTGAACGCTCCTTCATAAGTAGATAACTACTACACAATAGAAAAGACGTACAAGTGAAAATGGATTTAGTTTTACTGCAATTAGCATGCAGTAGAGCTGCCAAATAATGCCCATATAATATACGCGTTAATTCGAATGCGTTTTGTAAACAAAGCAGCAATCCGCGGGCTATATAAGGCATTTCGCGATGTCTATCCATGTTCTGTACCACGCCATTGTAACTACCATATCTTAGCGTTCGCATACAGTACCTAGAGTTGTGACCTTGAACGCTCCTTCATAAGTAGATAAATCCTACACGATAGAAAAGACGTTCAAGGGAAAATGGTCTTAGTTTTACTACAATTAGTATGCAGCAGAGCTTTAAAATACCGCCCAAATAATATATACGTTAATTCGAACGCGTTTTGTATGCAAAGTAGCAATCCGTGGGCTATATAAGGCACTTCGCGATGTCCATCAATGTTCTACACCATGTCAATGTTACTATCATATCTTAGGGTTCGCATAGAGCAATTAGAGCTGTGACCTTGAACGCTCCTTCATAAGTAGACAACTACTACACGATAGAAAAGACGTACAAGTGAAAATGGAATTAGTTTTACTGAAACTAGCATGCAGCAGAGCTGCCTAATATTGCCCAGATAATATACGCGTTAATTCTACTGCGTTTTGTAAACAAAGCAACAATCCGTTGGCTATTAAGGACACTTCCCGATGCCTATCCATGTTCTACACCATGTCAATGTAACTATCATATCTTAGCGTTCGCATAGAGCACCTAGAGTTGTGACCTTGAACGCTCCTTCATTCGTAGATTACTGCTACACGATAGAAAAGACGTACAAGTGAAAATGGATTTAGTTTTACTGCAATTAGCATGCAGCAGAGCTGCCAAATAATGCCCCGATAATATACGCGTTAATTCGAATGCGTTTTGTAAACAAAGCAGCAATCCGTGGGCTATTAAGGACACTTCGCGATGCCTATCCATTTTCTATACCATGCCATTGTAACTACCATATCTTAGCGTTCGAATACAGGACCTAGAGTTGTGACCTTGAACGCTCCTTCATAAGTAGATAACTCTTACACGATAGATAGACGTTCAAGGGAAAAAGGTCTAAGTTTTATTACAATTAGTATGCAGCAGAGCTTTCAAAAAGAGCCCAAATAATATATACGTTAATTCGAACGCGTTTTGTACGCAAAGTAGCAATCCGCGTGTTATACAAGGCATTTCGCGATGTCTATCCATGTTCTATACCATGCCAATGTAACTATCATATCTTAGCGTTCGCATAGAACACCTAGAGTTGTGACCTTGACCGCTCCTTCATAAGTAGATAACTACTACACAATAGAAAAGACGTACAAGTGAAAATGGATTTATTTTTACTGCAATTACCATGCAGCAGAGCTGCCAAATAATGCCCAGATAATATACGCGTTAATTCTAATCCGTTTTGTAAACAAAGCAGCAATCCGTGGGCTATTAAGGACACTTCGCGATGTCTATCCATGTTCTATACCATGCCAATGTAACTATCATATCTTAGCGTTCGCATAGAGCACCTAGAGTTGTGACCTTGAACGCTCCTTCATTCGTAGATTACTGCTACACGATAGAAAAGACGTACAAGTGAAAATGGATTTAGTTTTACTGCAATTAGCATGCAGCAGAGCTTTCAAAAAGAGCCCAAATAATATATACGTTAATTCGAACGCGTTTTGTACGCAAAGTAGCAATCCGCGTGTTATATAAGTCATTTCGCGATGTCTATCAATGTTCTATACCATGCCAATGTAACTATCATATCTTAGGGTTCGCATAGAGCAATTAGAGCTGTGACCTTGAACGCTCCTTCATAAGTGGATAACTCCTACACGGTAGAAACGATGTTCAAGAGAAATCGGTCTAAGTTTTACTGCAATTAGTATGCAGCAGAACTTTCAAAAAGTGCCCAAATAATATACACGTCAATTCGAACTACACAATAGAAAAGACGTACAAGTGAAAACGTATTTAGTTTTACTGCATTTACCATGCAGTAGAGCTGCCAAATAATGCCCAGATAATATACGCGTCAATTCTAATTCGTTTTGTAAACGAAGCAGCAATCCGTGGGCTATTAAGGACACTTTGCGATGCCTATCCATTTTCTATACCATGCCATTGTAACTACCATATATTAGCGTTTGCATTCAGCACCTAGAGTTGTGACGTTGAACGCTCCTTCATATGTAGATAACTCCTACACGATAGAAAAGACGTTGAAGAGAAAACGGTCTAAGTTTTACTGCAATTAGTATGCAGCAGAACTTTCAAAAAGTACCCAATTAATATACACGTCAATTCGAACGCGTTTTGTACGCAAAGTAGCAATCCGCGGGCTATATAAGGCACTTCGCGATGTCTATCCATGTTCTATACCATGCCAGTGTAATTACCATATCTTAGCGTTCGCATAGAGCAACTAGAGTTGTGACCTTGAACACTCCTTCATAAGTAGATAACTTCTACACGATAGAAAAGACGTTCAAGAGAAAACGGTCTAAATTTTACTGCAATTAGTATGCAGCAGAGCTTTCAGAAAATGCCCAAATACACGTTAATTCGAACCCGTTTTGTACGCAAAGTAGCAATCCGCGTGCAATATTAGCGATGTCTATCTATGTTCTATACCATGCCAATGTAACTATCATATCTTAGAGTTCGCATACAGCACCTAGAGTTGTGACCTTGAACGCTCCTTCATAAGTAGATAACTTCTTCACGATAGAAAAGACGTTCAAGAGAAAACGGTCCAAGTTTTACTAAAATTAATACGCAGCAGAGCTTTCAGAAAATGCCCAAATAATATACACGTTAATTCGAACCCGTTTTGTACGCAAAGTAGCAATCCGCGGGCAATAAAAGGCACTTAGCGATGTCTATCTATGTTCTATACCATGCCAATGTAACTATCATATCTTAGCGTTCGCATACAGCACCTAGAGTTGTGACCTTGAACGCTCCTTCATAAATAGATAACTCCTACACGAAAGAAAAGACGTTCAAGAGAAAACGGTCTAGGTTTTACTGCAATAAGTATGCAGCAGAGCTTTCGAAAAGTACCCAATTAATATACACGTCAATTCGAACGCGTTTTGTACGCAAAGTATCAATCCGCGGGCTATATAAGGCACTTCGCGATGTCTATCCATGTTCTATACCATGCCAATGTAACTATCATATCTTAGCGTTCGCATAGAGCACCTAGAGTTGTGACCTTGACCGCTCCTTCATAAGTAGATAACTACTACACAATAGAAAAGACGTACAAGTGAAAATGGATTTAGTTTTATTGCAATTACCATGCAGCAGAGCTGCCAAATAATGCCCAGATAATATACGCGTTAATTCTAATGCGTTTTGTAAACAAAGCAGCAATCCGTGGGCTATTAAGGACACTTCGCGATGCCTATCCATGTTCTACACCATGTCAATGTTACTATCATATCTTAGGGTTCGCATAGAGCACAAAGAGCTGTGACCTTGAACGCTCCTTCATTCGTAGATAACTGCTACACGATAGAAAAGACGTACAAGTGAAAATGGATTTAGTTTTACTGCAATTAGCATGCAGCAGAGCAGCTAAATAATGCCCAGATAATATACGCGTTAATCCTAATGCGTTTTGTTAACAAAGCAGCAATCCGTGGGCTATTAAGGACACTTTGCGATGCCTATCCATTTTCTATATCATGCCATTGTAACTACCATATCTTAGCGTTTGCATACAGCACCTAGAGTTGTGACCTTGAACGCTCCTTCATATGTAGATAACTCCTACACGATAGAAAAGACGTTGAAGAGAAAACGGTCTAAGTTTTACTGCAATTAGTACGCAGCAGAGCTTTCAAAAAGTACCCAATTAATATACACGTCAATTCGAACGCGTTTTGTACGCAAAGTGGCAATCCGCGAGCTATATAAGGCACTTCGCGATGTCTATCCATGTTCTATACCATGCCAATGTAACTACCATATCTTAGCGTTCGAATAGAGCACCTAGAGTTGTGACCTTGAACACTCCTTCATAAGTAGATAACTCCTACACGATAGAAAAGACGTTCACGAGAAAACGGTCTAAATTTTACTGCAATTAGTATGCAGCAGAGCTTTCAGTAAATGCCCAAATAATATACACGTTAATTCGAACGCGTTTAGTACGCAAAGTAGCAATCCGCGGGTAATATAAGGCACTTCACGATGTCTATCCATGTTCTATTCCATGCCAATGTAACTATCATATCTTATCGTTCGCATAGAGCACCTAGAGTTGTGACCTTGATCGCTCCTTCATATGTAGATAACTCCTACACGATAGAAAAGACGTTGAAGAGAAAAGGGTCTAAGTTTTACTGCAATTAGTATGCAGCAGAGCTTTCAGTAAATGCCCAAATAATATACACGTTAATTCGAACGCGTTTTGTATGCAAAGTAGCAATCCGCGGGTAATATAAGGCACTTCACGATTTCTATCCATGTTCTATACCATGCCAATGTAACTATCTTATCTTAGCGTTGGCATAGAGCACCTAGAGTTGTGACCTTGACCGCTCCTTCATAAGTAGATAACTACTACACAATAGAAAAGCCGTTCAAGAGAAAACGGTCTTAATTTTACTGCAATTAGTATGCAGCAGAGCTTTTAGAAAATGCCCAAATAATATACACGTTAATTCGAATCCGTTTTGTACGCAAAGTAGCAATCCGCGGGCAATATAAGGCACTTAGCGGTGTCTATCTATGTTCTATACCATGCCAATGTAACTATCATATCTTAGCGTTCGCATACAGCACCTAGAGTTGTGACCTTGAACGCTCCTTCATAAGTAGATAACTCGTACACGATAGAAAAGACGTTCAAGAGAAAACGGTCTAAGTTTTACTGCAATTAGTATGCAGCAGAGCTTTCGAAAAGTACCCAATTAATATACACGTCAATTCGAACGCGTTTTGTACGCAAAGTATCAATCCGCGGGCTATATAAGGCACTTCGCGATGTCTATCCATGTTCTATACCATGCCAATGTAACTATCATATCTTAGCGTTCGCATAGAGCACCTAGAGTTGTGACCTTGACCGCTCCTTCATAAGTAGATAACTACTACACAATAGAAAAGACGTACAAGTGAAAATGGATTTAGTTTTACGGCAATTAGGATGCAGCAGAGCTGCCAAATAATGCCCAGATAATATACGCGTTAATTCTAATACGTTTTGTAAACAAAGCAGCAATCCGTGGGCTATTAAGGACACTTTGCGATGCCTATCCATTTTCTATACCATGCCATTGTAACTACCATATCTTAGCGTTTGCATACAGCACCTAGAGTTGTGACCTTGAACGCTCCTTCATATGTAGATAACTCCTACACGATAGAAAAGACGTTGAAGAGAAAACGGTCTAAGTTTTACTGCAATTAGTATGCAGCAGCGCTGCCTAATAATGCCCAGATGATATACGCGAAAATTCGAATGCGTTTTGTAAACAAAGCAGCAATCCGTGGGCTATTGAGGACACTTCGCGATGCCTTTCCATGTTCTACACTATGTCAATGTTACTATCATATCATAGGGTTCTCATAGAGCACAAAGAGCTGTGACCTTGAACGCTCCTTCATTCGTAGATTACTGCTACACGATAGAAAAGACGTACAAGTGAAAATGGATTTAGTTTTACTGCAATTAGCATGCAGCAGAGCTGCCAAATAATGCCCAGATAATATACACGTTAATTCGAATGCGTTATGTAAACAAAGCAGCAATCCGTGGACTATTAAGGACACTACGCGATGCCTATCCATTTTCTATACCATGCCATTGTAACTATCATATCTTAGCGTTCACATAGAGCACCTAGAGTTGTGACCTTGAACGCTCCTTCATAAGTAGATAACTCCTACACGATAGAAAAGTCGTTCAAGAGAAAAATGTCAAGTTTTACTGCAATTAATATGCAGCAGAGCTTTCAAAAAGTGCCCAAATAATATACACGTTAATTCGAACGCGTTTTGTACGCAAAGTAGCAATCCGCGGGCAATATAAGGCACTTCGCGGTGTCTATCCATTTTCTATACCATGCCATTGTAACTACCATATCTTAGTGTTCGCATACAGCGCCTAGAGTTGTGACCTTGAACGCTCCTTCATAAGTAGAAAACTCCCACAAGATAGAAAAGACGTTCAAGAGAGAACGTTCTAAGTTTTACTGCAATTAGTATGCAGCAGAGCTTTCAAAAAGTGCCCAAATAATATACACGTTAATTCGAACGCGTTTTGTACGCAAAGTAGCACTCCGCGGGCAATATAAGGCACTTCGCGGTGTCTATCCATTTTCTATACCATGCCATTGTAACTACCATATCTTAGTGTTCGCATACAGCGCCTAGAGTTGTGACCTTGAACGCTCCTTCATAAGTAGAAAACTCCCACAAGATAGAAAAGACGTTCAAGAGAAAACGTTCTAAGTTTCACTGCAATTAGTATGCAGCAGTGCTTTCAAAAAGTGCCCAAATAATATACACGTTAATTCGAACGCGTTTTGTAAGCAAAGTAGCAATCCGCGGGCAGTATAAGGCACTTCGCGGTGTCTATCCATTTTCTATACCATGCCATTGTAACTACCATATCTTAGTGTTCGCATACAGCGCCTAGAGTTGTGACCTTGAACGCTCCTTCATAAGTAGATAACTCCCACACGATAGAAAAGACGTTCAAGAGAAAACGGTCTGTTTTACTGCAATTAGTATGCAGCAGAGCTTTCAAAAAGTGCCCGAATAATATACACGTCACTTCGAACGCGTTTTGTACGCAAAGTAGCAATCCGCGGGCTATATAAGGCACTTCGCGATGTCTATCCATGTTCTATACCATGCCAATGTAACTATCATATCTTAGCGATCGCATAGAGCACGTAGAGTTGTGACGTTGAACGCTCCTTCATAAGTAGATAACTCCTACACGATAGAAAAGACGTTCAAGAGAAAACGGTCTAAGTTTTACTGCAATTAGTATGCAGCAGTGCTTTCAAAAAGTGCCCAAATAATATACACGTTAATTCGAACGCGTTTTGTACGCAAAGTAGCAATCCGCGGGCTATATAAGGCATTTCGCGATGTCTATCCATGTTCTATACCATGCCATTGTAACTACCATATCTTAGCGTTCGCATACAGTACCTAGAGTTGTGACCATGAACGCTCCTTCATAAGTAGATAACTCCTACACGATAGAAAGGACGTTCAAGGGAAAACGGTCTTAGTTTTACTACAATTAGTATGCAGAAGAGCTTTAAAAAAGAGCCCAAATAGTATATACGTTAATTCGAACGCGTTTTGTATGCAAAGTAGCAATCCGTGGGCTATATAAGGCACTTCGCGATGTCCATCCATGTTCTACACCATGTCAATGTTACTATCATATCTTAGGGTTCGCATAAAGCAATTAGAGCCGTGACCTTGAACGTTACTTCATAAGTAGAAAACTCCTACACGATAGAAAAGACGTTCAAGAGAAAACGGTCTAAGTTTTACTGCAATTAGTATGCAGCAGAGCTTTCAAAAAGTGCCTAAATAATATACAGGTTAATTCGAACGCGTTTTGTACACAAAGTAGCAATCCGCGGGCTATATAAGGCACTTCGCGATGTCTACCCATTTTCTATATCTTGCCATTGTAACTACCATATCTTAGCGTTCGCATACAGCAAATAGAGTTGTGACCTTGAACGCTCCTTCATAAGTAGATAACTCCCACACGATAGAAAAGACGTTCAAGAGAAAACGGTCTAAGTTTTGCTGCAATTAGTATGCAGCAGAGCTTTAAAAAAGAGCCCAAAATTATATACGTTAATTCGAACACGTTTTGCACGCAAAGTAGCAATCCGCGGGTTATATAAGGCACTTCGCGATGTCCATCCATGTTCTATACCATGTCAATGTTACTATCATATCTTAGGGTTCGCATAGAACAATTAGAGCTGTGACCTTGAACGCTCGTTCATAAGTAGATAACTCCTACACGATAGGAAAGACGTTCAAGAGAAAACGGTCTAAGGTTTACTACAATTAGTATGCAGCAGAGCTTTCAAAAAGTGCCCAAATAATATACACGTCAATTCGAACGCGTTTTGTACGCAAAGTAGCAATCCGTGGCCTATATAAGGCACTTGGCGATGTCTATCCATGTTCTATACCATGCCAATGTAACTAACATATCATAGCGTTCGCATAGAGCACCTAGAGTTGTGACCTTGAACGCTCCTTCATAAGTAGATAACTACTACACGATAGAAAAGTCGTACAAGTGAAAATGGAATTAGTTTTACTGAAACTAGCATGCAGCAGAGCTGCCAAATAATGCCCAGATGATATACACGAAAATTCTAATGCGTTTTGTAAACAAAGCAGCAATCCGTGGGCTATTGAGGACACTTCGCGATGCCTTTCCATGTTCTACATTATGTCAATGTTACTATCATATCTTAGGGTTCGCATAGAGCACAAAGAGCTGTGACCTTGAACGCTCCTTCATTCGTAGATTACTGCTACACGATAGAAAAGACGTACAAGTGAAAATGGAATTAGTTTTACTGAAACTAGCATGCAGCAGAGCTGCCAAATAATGCCCAGATGATATACACGAAAATTCTAATGCGTTTTATAAACAAAGCAGCCATCCGTGGGCTATTAAGGACACTTCGCGATGCCTATCCATTTTCTATACAATGCCATTGTAACTACCATATCTTAGCGTCCGCATCCAGCACCTTGAGTTGTGACCTTGAACGCTCCTTCATAAGTAGATAACTCCCACACGATAGAAAAGACGTTCAAGAGAAAATGGTCTGTTTTACTGCAATTAGAATGCAGCAGAACTTTCAGAAAATGCCCAAATAATATACACGTTAATTCGAACGCGTTTTGTACGCAAAGTAGCAATCCGCGGGCAATATAAGGCACTTCGCGATGTCTATCCATGTTCTATACCATGCCAATGTAACTATCATATCTTAGCGTTCGCATAGAGCACCTAGAGATGTGACCTTGAACGCTCCTTCATAAGTAGATAACTCCTACACGATAGAAAAGACGTTCAAGAGAAAACGGTCTAAGTTTTACTGCAATTAGTATGCAGCAGAGCTTTCAAAAAGTGCCCGAATAATATACACGTCACTTCGAACGCGTTTTGTACGCAAAGTAGCCATCCGCGGGCTATATAAGGCACTTCGCGATGTCTATCCATGTTCTATACCATGCCAATGTAACTATCATATCTTAGCGTTCGCATAGAGCACCTAGAGATGTGACCTTGAACGCTCCTTCATAAGTAGATAACTCCTACACGATAGAAAAGACGTTCAAGAGAAAGCGGTCTAAGTTTTACTGCAATTAGTATGCAGCAGAGCTTTCAAAAAGTACCCAATTAATATACACGTCAATTCGAACGTGTTTGGTACGCAAAGTAGCAAACCGCGGGCTATAGAAGGCACTTAGCGATGTCTATCCATGTTCTATACCATGCCAATGTAACTACCATATCTTAGCGTTCGCATACAGCACCTAGAGTTGTGACCCTGAACGCTCCTTCATAAGTAGATAACTCCTACACGATAGAAAAGACGTTCAAAAGAAAACGGTCTAAGTTTTACTGCAATTAGTATGCAGCAGAGCTTTCGAAAAGTACCCAATTAATATACACGTCAATTCGAACGCGTTTTGTACGCAAAGTATCAATCCACGGGCTATATAAGGCACTTCGCGATGTCTATCCATGTTCTATACCATGCCAATGTAACTATCATATCTTAGCGTTCGCATAGAGCACCTAGAGTTGTGACCTTGACCGCTCCTTCATAAGTAGATAACTACTACACAATAGAAAAGACGTACAAGTGAAAATGGATTTAGTTTTACTGCAATTACCATGCAGCAGAGCAGCCAAATAATGCCCAGTTAAAATACGCGTTAATTCTAATGCGTTTTGTAAACAAAGCAGCAATCCGTGGGCTATTAAGGACACTTCGCGATGTCTATCCATGTTCTACACCATGCCAATGTAACTATCATATCTTAGCGTTCGCATAGAGCACCTAGAGTTCTGACCTTGAACGCTCCTTCATAAGTAGATAACTACTACACAATAGAAAAGACGTACAAGTGAAAATGGATTTAGTTTTACGGCAATTAGCATGCAGCAGAGCTGCCAAATAATGCCCAGATAATATACGCGTTAATTCTAATGCGTTTTGTAAACAAAGCAGCAATCCGTGGGCTATTAAGGACACTTTGCGATGCCTATCCATTTTCTATACCATGCCATTGTAACTACCATATCTTAGCGTTCGCATACAGTACCTAGAGTTGTGACCTTGAACGCTCCTTCATAAGTAGATAACTCCTACACGATAGAAAAGACGTTCAAGAGAAAACGGTCGAAGTTTTACTGCAATTAGTATGCAGCAGAGCTTTCAGAAAATGCCCAAATAATATACACGTTAATTCGAACCCGTTTTGTACGCAAAGTAGCAATCCGCGGGCAATATAAGGCACTTAGCGATGTCTATCTATGTTCTATACCATGCCAATGTAACTATCATATCTTAGCGTTCGCATAGAGCTCCTAGAGTCGTGACCTTGAACGCTCCTTCATAAGTAGATATCGCCTACAAGATATAAAAGACGTACAATAGAAAACGGACTAAGTTTAACTGCAATTAGCATGCAGCAGAGCTGCCAAATAATGCCCAGATAATATACGCGTTAATTCGAATGCGTTTTGTAAACAAAGCAGCAATCCGTGGGCTATTAAGGACACTTCGCGATGCCTATCCATTTTCTATACCATGCCATTGTAACTACCATATCTTCGCGTTCGCATACAGTGCCTAGAGTTGTGACCTTGAACGCTCCTTCATAAGTAGATAACTCCTTCACGATAGAAAAGACGTTCAAGAGAAAACGGTCTAAATTTTGCTGCAATTAGTATGCAGCAGAGCTTTAAAAAAGAGCCCAAATAATATATACGTTAATTCGAACGCGTTTTGCACGCAAAGTAGCAATCCGTGGGCTATATAAGGCACTTCGCGATGTCCATCCATCTTCTATACCATGCCAATGTAACTATCATATCTTAGCGTTCGCATAGAGCACCTAGAGTTGTGACCTTGAACGCTCCTTCATAAGTAGATACCTCCTACACGGTAGAAAAGACGTTCAAGAGAAAACGGTCTAAGTTTTACTGCAATTAGTATACAGCAGCGCTGCCTAATAATGCCCAGATGATATACACGAAAATTCGAATGCGTTTTGTAAACAATGCAGCAATCCGTGGGCTATTGAGGACACTTCGCGATGCCTTTCCATGTTCTACACTATGGCAATGTTACTATCATATCTTAGGGTTCGCATAGAGCACAAAGAGCTGTGACCTTGAACGCTCCTTCATTCGTAGATTAATGCTACACGATAGAAAATACGTACAAGTGAAAATGGATTCAGTTTTACTGCAATTAGCATGCAGTAGAGCTGCCAAATAATGCCCATATAATATACGCGTTAATTCGAATGCGTTTTGTAAACAAAGCAGCAATCCGCGGGCTATATAAGGCATTTCGCGATGTCTATCCATGTTCTGTACCACGCCATTGTAACTACCATATCTTAGCGTTCGCATACAGTACCTAGAGTTGTGACCTTGAACGCTCCTTCATAAGTAGATAAATCCTACACGATAGAAAAGACGTTCAAGGGAAAACGGTCTTAGTTTTACTACAATTAGTATGCAGCAGAGCTTTAAAAAACAGCCCAAATAATATATACGTTAATTCGAACGCGTTTTGTATGCAAAGTAGCAATCCGTGGGCTATATAAGGCACTTCGCGATGTCCATCAATGTTCTACACCATGTCAATGTTACTATCATATCTTAGGGTTCGCATAGAGCAATTAGAGCTGTGACCTTGAACGCTCCTTCATAAGTAGACAACTACTACACGATAGAAAAGACGTACAAGTGAAAATAAAATTAGTTTTACTGAAACTAGCATGCAGCAGAGCTGCCTAATAATGCCCAGATAATATACGCGTTAATTCTACTGCGTTTTGTAAACAAAGCAACAATCCGTGGGCTATTAAGGACACTTTGCGATGCCTATCCATTTTCTATACCATGCCATTGTAACTACCATATCTTAGCGTTTGCATACAGCACCTAGAGTTGTGACCTTGAACGCTCCTTCATATGTAGATAACTCCTACACGATAGAAAAGACGTTGAAGAGAAAACGGTCTAAGTTTTACTGCAATTAGTATGCAGCAGAGCTTTCAGTAAATGCCCAAATAATATACACTTTAATTATAACGCGTTTTGTACGCAAAGTAGCAATCCGCGGGCTATATAAGGCACTTCGCGATGTCTATCCATGTTCTATACCATACCAATGTAACTATCATATCTTAGCGTTCGCATAGAACACCTAGAGTTGTGACCTTGAACGCTCCTTCATAAGTAGATAACTACTACACAATAGAAAAGACGTACAAGTGAAAATGGATTTAGTTTTACTGCATTTACCATGCAGCAGAGCTGCCAAATAATGCCCAGATAATATACGCGTTAATTCGAATGCGTTTTGTAAACAAAGCAGCAATCCGTGGGCTATTAAGGACACTTCGCGATTCCTATCCATTTTCTATACCATGCCATTGTAACTACCATATCTTAGCGTTCGAATACAGGACCTAGAGTTGTGACCTTGAACGCACCTTCATAAGTAGATAACTCTTACACGATAGATAGACGTTCAAGGGAAAAAGGTCTAAGTTTTATTACAATTAGTATGCAGCAGAGCTTTCAAAAAGAGCCCAAATAATATATACGTTAATTCGAACGCGTTTTGTACGCAAAGTAGCAATCCGCGTGTTATACAAGGCATTTCGCGATGTCTATCCATGTTCTATACCATGCCAATGTAACTATCATATCTTAGCGTTCGCATAGAACACCTAGAGTTGTGACCTTGACCGCTCCTTCATAAGTAGATAACTACTACACAATAGAAAAGACGTACAAGTGAAAATGGATTTAGTTTTACTGCATTTACCATGCAGCAGAGCTGCCAAATAATGCCCAGATAATATACGAGTTAATTCTAATGCGTTTTGTAAACAAAGCAGCAATCCGTGGGCTATTAAGGACACTTCGCGATGTCTATCCATGTTCTACACCATGCCAATGTAACTATCATATCTTAGCGTTTGCATAGAGCACCTAGAGTTGTGACCTTGAACGCTCCTTCATAAGTAGATAACTACTACACAATAGAAAAGATGTACAAGTGAAAATGGATTTAGTTTTACGGCAATTAGCATGCAGCAGAGCTGCCAAATAATGCCCAGATAATATACGCGTTAATTCTAATCCGTTTTGTAAACAAAGCAGCAATCCGTGGGCTTTTAAGGACACTTTGCGATGCCTATCCATTTTCTATACCATGCCATTGTAACTAACATATCTTAGCGTTCGCATACAGTACCTGGAGTTGTGACCTTGAACGCTCCTTCATAAGTAGATAACTCCTACACGATATAAAAGACGTACAATAGAAAACGGACTAAGTTTAACTGCAATTAGCACGCAGCAGAGCTTTCAGAAAATGCCCAAATAATATACACGTTAATTCGAACCTGTTTTGTACGCAAAGTAGCAATCCGCGGGCAATATAAGGCACTTAGCGATGTCTATCTATGTTCTATACCATGCCAATGTAACTATCATATCTTAGCGTTCGCATACAGCACCTAGAGTTGTGACCTTGAACGCTCCTTCATAAGTAGATAACTCCTACACGATAGAAAAGACGTTAAAGAGAAAGCGGTCTAAGTTTTACTGCAATTAGTATGCAGCAGAGCTTTCAAAAAGTACCCAATTAATATACACGTCAATTCGAACGCGTTTGGTACGCAAAGTAGCAATCCGCGGGCTATAGAAGGCACTTCGCGATGTCTATCCATGTTCTATACCATGCCAATGTAACTATCATATCTTAGCGTTCGCATACAGCACCTAGAGTTGTGACCTTGAACGCTCCTTCATAAGTAGATAACTCCTACACGATAGAAAAGACGTTCAAGAGAAAGCGGTCTAAGTTTTACTGCAATTAGTATGCAGCAGAGCTTTCAAAAAGTACCCAATTAATATACACGTCAATTCGAACGCGTTTGGAACGCAAAGTAGCAATCCGCGGGCTATAGAAGGCACTTCGCGATGTCTATCCATGTTCTATACCATGCCAATGTAACTACCATATCTTAGCGTTCGCATAGAGCACCTAGAGTTGTGACCTTGAACACTCCTTCATAAGTAGATAACTCCTACACGATAGAAAAGACGTTCAAGAGAAAACGGTCTAAATTTTACTGCAATTAGTATGCAGCAGAGCTTTCAGAAAAAGCCCAAATAATATACACATTAATTCGAACCCGTTTTGTACGCAAAGTAGCAATCCGCGGGCAACATAAGGCACTTCGCGATGTCTATCCATGTTCTATACCATGCCAATGTAACTACCATATCTTAGCGTTCGCATGGAGCACCTAGAGTTGTGACCTTGAACACTCCTTCATAAGTAGATAACTCCTACACGATAGAAAAGACGTTCAAGAGAAAACGGTCTAAATTTTACTGCAATTAGTATGCAGCAGAGCTTTCAGAAAAAGCCCAAATAATATACACATTAATTCGAACCCGTTTTGTACGCAAAGTAGCAATCCGCGGGCAATATAAGGCACTTAGCGATGTCTATCTATGTTCTATACCATGCCAATGTAACTATCATATCTTAGCGTTCGCATACAGCACCTAGAGTTGTGACCTGGAACGCTCCTTCATAAGTAGATAACTCGTACACGATAGAAAAGACGTTCAAGAGAAAACGGTCTAAGTTTTACTGCAATTAGTATGCAGCAGAGCTTTCGAAAAGTACCCAATTAATATACACGTCAATTCGAACGCGTTTTGTACGCAAAGTATCAATCCGCGGGCTATATAAGGCACTTCGCGATGTCTATCCATGTTCTATACCATGCCAATGTAACTATCATATCTTAGCGTTCGCATAGAGCACCTAGAGTTGTGACCTTGACCGCTCCTTCATAAGTAGATAACTACTACACAATAGAAAAGACGTACAGGTGAAAATGGATTTAGTTTTACGGCAATTAGCATGCAGCAGAGCTGCCAAATAATGCCCAGATAATATACGCGTTAATTCTAATGCGTTTTGTATACAAAGCAGCAATCCGTGGGCTATTAAGGACACTTTGCGATGCCTATCCATTTTCTATACCATGCCATTGTAACTACCATATCTTAGCGTTTGCATACAGCACCTAGAGTTGTGACCTTGAACGCTCTTTCATATGTAGATAACTCCTACACGATAGAAAAGACGTTGAAGAGAAAACGGTCTAAGTTTTACTGCAATTAGTATGCAGCAGAGCTTTCAGTAAATGCATAAATAATATACACGTTAATTATAACGCGTTTTGTACGCAAAGTAGCAATCCGCGGGTAATATAAGGCACTTCACGATGTCTATCCATGTTCTATACCATGCCAATGTAACTATCATATCTTAGCGTTCGCATAGAGCACCTAGAGTTGTGACCTTGACCGCTCCTTCATAAGTAGATAACTACTACACAATAGAAAAGACGTACAAGTGAAAATGGATTTAGTTTAACAGCAATTAGCATGCAGCAGAGCTGCCAAATAATGCCCAGATAATATACGCGTTAATTCTAATGCGTTTTGTAAACAAAGCAGCAATCCGTGGGCTATTAAGGACACTTCGCGATGTCTATCCATGTTCTACACCATGCCAATGTAACTATCATATCTTAGCGTTTGCATAGAGCACCTAGAGTTGTGACCTTGAACGCTCCTTCATAAGTAGATAACTACTACACAATAGAAAAGACGTACAAGTGAAAATGGATTTAGTTTTACGGCAATTAGCATGCAGCAGAGCTGACAAATAATGCCCAGATAATATACGCGTTAATTCTAATGCGTTTTGTAAACAAAGCAGCAATCCGTGGGCTTTTAAGGACACTTTGCGATGCCTATCCATTTTCTATACCATGCCATTGTAACTACCATATCTTAGCGTTCGCATACAGTACCTAGAGTTGTGACCTTGAACGCTCCTTCATAAGTAGATAACTCCTACACGATATAAAAGACGTACAATAGAAAACGGACTAAGTTTAACTGCAATTAGCACGCAGCAGAGCTTTCAGAAAATGCCCAAATAATATACACGTTAATTCGAACCTGTTTTGTACGCAAAGTAGCAATCCGCGGGCAATATAAGGCACTTAGCGATGTCTATCTATGTTCTATACCATGCCAATGTAACTATCATATCTTAGCGTTCGCATACAGCACCTAGAGTTGTGACCTTGAACGCTCCTTCATAAGTAGATAACTCCTACACGATAGAAAAGACGTTCAAGAGAAAGCGGTCTAAGTTTTACTGCAATTAGTATGCAGCAGAGCTTTCAAAAAGTACCCAATTAATATACACGTCAATTCGAACGCGTTTGGTACGCAAAGTAGCAATCCGCGGGCTATAGAAGGCACTTCGCGATGTCTATCCATGTTCTATACCATGCCAATGTAACTATCATATCTTAGCGTTCGCATACAGCACCTAGAGTTGTGACCTTGAACGCTCCTTCATAAGTAGATAACTCCTACACGATAGAAAAGACGTTCAAGAGAAAGCGGTCTAAGTTTTACTGCAATTAGTATGCAGCAGAGCTTTCAAAAAGTACCCAATTAATATACACGTCAATTCGAACGCGTTTGGAACGCAAAGTAGCAATCCGCGGGCTATAGAAGGCACTTCGCGATGTCTATCCATGTTCTATACCATGCCAATGTAACTACCATATCTTAGGGTTCGCATAGAGCACCTAGAGTTGTGACCTTGAACACTCCTTCATAAGTAGATAACTCCTACACGATAGAAAAGACGTTCAAGAGAAAACGGTCTAAATTTTACTGCAATTAGTATGCAGCAGAGCTTTCAGAAAATGCCCAAATAATATACACATTAATTCGAACCCGTTTTGTACGCAAAGTAGCAATCCGCGGGCGATATAAGGCACTTAGCGATGTCTATCTATGTTCTATACCATGCCAATGTAACTATCATATCTTAGCGTTCGCATACAGCACTTAGAGTTGTGACCTTGAACGCTCCTTCATAAGTAGATAACTCCTACACGATAGAAAAGACGTTCAAGAGAAAGCGGTCTAAGTTTTACTGAAATTAGTATGCAGCAGAGCTTTCAAAAAGTACCCAATTAATATACACGTCAATTCGAACGCGTTTGGTACGCAAAGTAGCAATCCGCGGGCTATAGAAGGCACTTCGCGATGTCTATCCATGTTCTATACCATGCCAATGTAACTATCATATCTTAGCGTTTGCATACAGTACCTAGAGTTGTGACCTTGAACGCTCCTTCATATGTAGATAACTCCTACACGATAGAAAAGACGTTGAAGAGAAAACGGTCTAAGTTTTACTGCAATTAGTATGCAGCAGAGCTTTCAGTAAATGCCCAAATAATATACACGTTAATTATAACGCATACAGCACCTAGAGTTGTGACCCTGAACGCTCCTTCATAAGTAGATAACTCCTACACGATAGAAAAGACGTTCAAGAGAAAACGGTCTAAGTTTTACTGCAATTAGTATGCAGCAGAGCTTTCGAAAAGTACCCAATTAATATACACGTCAATTCAAACGCGTTTTGTACGCAAAGTATCAATCCACGGGCTATATAAGGCACTTCGCGATGTCTATCCATGTTCTATACCATGCCAATGTAACTATCATATCTTAGCGTTCGCATAGAGCACCTAGAGTTGTGACCTTGACCGCTCCTTCATAAGTAGATAACTACTACACAATAGAAAAGCCGTTCAAGAGAAAACGGTATTAATTTTACTGCAATTAGTATGCAGCAGAGCTTTTAGAAAATGCCCAAATAATATACACGTTAATTCGAATCCGTTTTGTACGCAAAGTAGCAATCCGCGGGCAATATAAGGCACTTAGCGGTGTCTATCTATGTTCTATACCATGCCAATGTAACTATCATATCTTAGCGTTCGCATACAGCACCTAGAGTTGTGACCTCGAACGCTCCTTCATAAGTAGATAACCCGTACACGATAGAAAAGACGTTCAAGAGAAAACGGTCTAAGTTTTACTGCAATTAGTATGCAGCAGAGCTTTCGAAAAGTACCCAATTAATATACACGTCAATTCGAACGCGTTTTGTACGCAAAGTATCAATCCGCGGGCTATATAAGGCACTTCGCGATGTCTATCCATGTTCTATACCATGCCAATGTAACTATCATATCTTAGCGTTCGCATAGAGCACCTAGAGTTGTGACCTTGACCGCTCCTTCATAAGTAGATAACTACTACACAATAGAAAAGACGTACAGGTGAAAATGGATTTAGTTTTACGGCAATTAGCATGCAGCAGAGCTGCCAAATAATGCCCAGATAATATACGCGTTAATTCTAATGCGTTTTGTAAACAAAGCAGCAATCCGTGGGCTATTAAGGACACTTTGCGATGCCTATCCATTTTCTATACCATGCCATTGTAACTACCATATCTTAGCGTTTGCACACAGCACCTAGAGTTGTGACCTTGAACGCTCCTTCATATGTAGATAACTCCTACACGATAGAAAAGACGTTGAAGAGAAAACGGTCTAAGTTTTACTGCAACTAGTATGCAGCAGAGCTTTCAGTAAATGCCCAAATAATATACACGTTAATTATAACGCGTTTTGTACGCAAAGTAGCAATCCGCGGGTAATATAAGGCACTTCACGATGTCTATCCATGTTCTATACCATGCCAATGTAACTATCATATCTTAGCGTTCGCATAGAGCACCTAGAGTTGTGACCTTGACCGCTCCTTCATAAGTAGATAACTACTACACAATAGAAAAGACGTACAAGTGAAAATGGATTTAGTTTTACTGCATTTACCATGCAGCAGAGCTGCCAAATAATGCCCAGATAATATACGCGTTAATTCTAATGCGTTTTGTAAACAAAGCAGCAATCCGTGGGCTATTAAGGACACTTCGCGATGCCTATCCATGTTCTACACTATGTCAATGTTACTATCATATCTTAGGGTTCGCATAGAGCACCTAGAGTTGTGACCTTGACCGCTCCTTCATAAGTAGATAACTACTACACAATAGAAAAGACGTACAAGTGAAAATGGATTTAGTTTTACAGCAATTAGCATGCAGCAGAGCTGCCAAATAATGCCCAGATAATATACGCGTTAATTCTAATGCGTTTTGTAAACAAAGCAGCAATCCGTGGGCTATTAAGGACACTTCGCGATGTCTATCCATGTTCTACACCATGCCAATGTAACTATCATATCTTAGCGTTCGCATAGAGCACCTAGAGTTGTGACCTTGAACGCTCCTTCATAAGTAGATAACTACTACACAATAGAAAAGACGTACAAGTGAAAATGGAATTAGTTTTACGGCAATTAGCATGCAGCAGAGCTGCCAAATAATGCCCAGATAATATACGCGTTAATTCTAATGCGTTTTGTAAACAAAGCAGCAATCCGTGGGCTTTTAAGGACACTTTGCGATGCCTATCCATTTTCTATACCATGCCATTGTAACTACCATATCTTAGCGTTCGCATACAGTACCTAGAGTTGTGACCTTGGACGCTCCTTCATAAGTAGATAACTCCTACACGATAGAAAAGACGTTCAAGAGAAAACGGTCGAAGTTTTACTGCAATTAGTATGCAGCAGAGCTGTCTGAAAATGCCCACATAATATACACGTTAATTCGAACCCGTTTTGTACGCAAAGTAGCAATCCGCGGCCAATATAAGGCACTTAGCGATGTCTATCTATGTTCTATACCACGCCAATATAACTATCATATCTTAGCGTTCGCATATAGCTCCTAGAGTCGTGACCTTGAACGCTCCTTCATAAGTAGATATCTCCTACACGATATAAAAGAAGTACAATAGAAAACGGACTAAGTTTAACTGCAATTAGTATGCAGCAGAGCTTTCACAAAAAGCCCAAATAATATACACATTAATTCGAACCCGTTTTGTACGCAAAGTAGCAATCCGCGGGCAATATAAGGCACTTAGCGATGTCTATCTATGTTCTATACCATGCCAATGTAACTATCATATCTTAGCGTTCGCATACAGCACTTAGAGTTGTGACCTTGAACGCTCCTTCAAAAGTAGATAACTCCTACACGATAGAAAAGACGTTCAAGAGAAAGCGGTCTAAGTTTTACTGCAATTAGTATGCAGCAGAGCTTTCAAAAAGTACCCAATTAATATACACGTCAATTCGAACGCGTTTGGTACGCAAAGTAGCAATCCGCGGGCTATAGAAGGCACTTCGCGATGTCTATCCATGTTCTATACCATGCCAATGTAACTATCATATCTTAGCGTTCGCATACAGCACCTAGAGTTGTGACCCTGAACGCTCCTTCATAAGTAGATAACTCATACACGATAGAAAAGACGTTCAAGAGAAAACGGTCTAAGTTTTACTGCAATTAGTATGCAGCAGAGCTTTCGAAAAGTACCCAATTAATATACACGTCAATTCAAACGCGTTTTGTACGCAAAGTATCAATCCACGGGCTATATAAGGCACTTCGCGATGTCTATCCATGTTCTATACCATGCCAATGTAACCATCATATCTTAGCGTTCGCATAGAGCACCTACAGTTGTGACCTTGACCGCTCCTTCATAAGTAGATAACTACTACACAATAGAAAAGACGTACAAGTGAAAATGGATTTAGTTTTACGGCAATTAGCATGCAGCAGAGCTGCCAAATAACGCCCAGATAATATACGCGTTAATTCTAATGCGTTTTGTAAACAAAGCAGCAATCCGTGGGCTATTAAGGACACTTCGCGATGTCAATCCATGTTCTACACCATGCCAATGTAACTATCATATCTTAGCGTTCGCATAGAGCACCTAGAGTTGTGACCTTGAACGCTCCTTCATAAGTAGATAACTCCTACATGATAGAAAAGACGTTCAAGAGAAAACGGTCGAAGTTTTACTGCAATTAGTATGCAGCAGAGCTTTCAGAAAATGCCCAAATAATATACACGTTAATTCGAACCCGTTTTGTACGCAAAGTAGCAATCCGCGGGCAATATAAGGCACTTAGCGATGTCTATCTATGTTCTATACCATGCCAATGTAACTATCATATCTTAGCGTTCGCATAGAGCTCCTAGAGTCGTGACCTTGAACGCTCCTTCATAAGTAGATATCTCCTACATGATATAAATGACGTACAATAGAAAACGGACTAAGTTTAACTGCAATTAGCATGCAGCAGAGCTGCCAAATAATGCCCAGATAATATACGCGTTAATTCGAATGCGTTTTGTAAACAAAGCAGCAATCCGTGGGCTATTAAGGACACTTCGCGATGCCTATCCATTTTCTTTACCATGCCATTGTAACTACCATATCTTAGCGTTCGCATACAGTGCCTAGAGTTGTGACCTTGAACGCACCTTCATAAGTAGATAACTCCTACACGATAGAAAAGACGTTCAAGAGAAAACGGTCTAAGTTTTGCTGCAATTAGTATGCAGCAGAGCTTTAAAAAAGAGCCCAAATAATATATACGTTAATTCGAACGCGTTTTGCACGCAAAGTAGCAATCCGTGGGCTATATAAGGCACTTCGCGATGTCCATCCATCTTCTATACCATGCCAATGTAACTATCATATCTTAGCGTTCGCATAGAGCACCTAGAGTTGTGACATTGAACGCTCCTTCATAAGTAGATACCTAATACACGGTAGAAAAGACGTTCAAGAGAAAACGGTCTAAGTTTTACTGCAATTAGTATGCAGCAGCGCTGCCTAATAATGCCCAGATGATATACACGAAAATTCGAATGCGGTTTGTAAACAATGCAGCAATCCGTGGGCTATTGAGGACACTTCGCGATGCCTTTCCATGTTCTACACTATGGCAATGTTACTATCATATCTTAGGGTTCGCATAGAGCACAAAGAGCTGTGACCTTGAACGCTCCTTCATTCGTAGATTAATGCTACACGATAGAAAAGACGTACAAGTGAAAATGGATTTAGTTTTACTGCAATTAGCATGCAGTAGAGCTGCCAAATAATGCCCATATAATATACGCGTTAATTCGAATGCGTTTTGTAAACAAAGCAGCAATCCGCGGGCTATATAAGGCATTTCGCGATGTCTATCCATGTTCTGTACCACGAAATTGTAACTACCATATCTTAGCGTTCGCATACAGTACCTAGAGTTGTGACCTTGAACGCTCCTTCATAAGTAGATAAATCCTACACGATAGAAAAGACGTTCAAGGGAAAACGGTCTTAGTTTTACTACAATTAATATGCAGCAGAGCTTTAAAAAAGAGCCCAAATAATATATACGTTAATTCGAACGCGTTTTGTATGCAAAGTAGCAATGCGTGGGTTATATAAGGCACTTCGCGATGTCCATCAATGTTCTACACCATGTCAATGTTACTATCATATCTAAGGGTTCGCATAGAGCAATTAGAGCTGTGACCTTGAACGCTCCTTCATAAGTAGACAACTACTACACGATAGAAAAGACGTACAAGTAAAAATGGAATTAGTTTTACTGAAACTAGCATGCAGCAGAGCTGCCAAATAATGCCCAGATGATATACACGAAAATTCTAATGCGTTTTGTAAACAAAGCAGCAATCCGTGGGCTATTGAGGACACTTCGCGATGCCTATCCATTTTCTATATCATGCCATTGTAACTACCATATCTTAGCGCTCGCATACAGCACCTTGAGTTGTGACCTTGAACGCTCCTTCATAAGTAGATAACTCCCACACGATAGAAAAGACGTTCAAGAGAAAACGGTCTAAGTTTTACTGCAACTAGTATGCAGCAGAACTTTCAGAAAATGCCCAAAAAATATACACGTTAATTCGAACGCGTTTTGTACGCAAAGTAGCAATCCGCGGGCAATATAAGGCACTTCGCGATGTCTATCCATGTTCTATAACATGCCAATGTAACTATCATATCTTAGCGTTCGCATAGAGCACCTAGAGTTGTGACCTTGAACGCTCCTTCATAAGTAGATGACTCCTACACGATAGAAAAGACGTTCAAGAGAAAACGGTCTAAGTTTTACTGCAATTAGTATGCAGCAGAGCTTTCAAAAAGTGCCCAAATAATATACACGTTAATTCGAACGCGTTTTGTACGCAAAGTAGCAATACGCGGGCAATATAAGGCACTTCGCGATGTCTATCCATGTTCTATACCATGCCAATGTAACTATCATATCTTAGCGTTCGCATACAGCACCTAGAGTTGTGACCTTGAACGCTCCTTCATAAGTAGATAACTCCTACACGATAGAAAAGACGTTCAAGAGAAAACGGTCTAAGTTCTACTGCAATTAGTATGCAGCAGAGCTTTCAAAAAGTGCCCAAATAATATACACGTCAATTCGAATGCGTTTTGTACGCAAAGTAGCAATCCGCGGGCTCTATAAGGCACTTCGCGATGTCTATCCAAGTTCTATACCATGCCAATGTAACTATCATATCTTAGCGTTCGCATAGAGCACCTAGAGATGTGACCTTGAACGCTCCTTCATAAGTAGATAACTCCTACACGATAGAAGAGACGTTCAAGAGAAAACGGTCTAAGTTTTACTGCAACTAGTATGCAGCAGAACTTTCAGAAAATGCCCAAAAAATATATACGTTAATTCGAACGCGTTTTGTACGCAAAGTAGCAATCCGCTGGCAATATAAGGCACTTCGCGGTGTCTATCCATTTTCTATACCATGCCATTGTAACTACCATATCTTAGTGTTCGCATACAGCGCCTGGAGTTGTGACCTTGAACGCTCCTTCATAAGTAGAAAACTCCTACATGATAGAAAAGACGTTCAAGAGAAAACGGTCTAAGTTTCCCAAAAGTACCCAATTAATATACACGTCAATTCGAACGCGTTTTGTACGCAAAGTATCAATCCGTGGGCTATATAAGGCACTTCGCGATGTCTATCCATGTTCTATACCATGTCAATGTAACTATCATATCTTAGCGTTCGCATAGAGCACCTAGAGTTGTGACCTTGACCGCTCCTTCATAAGTAGATAACTACTACACAATAGAAAAGACGTACAAGTGAAAATGAATTTAGTTTTACTGCAATTACCATGCAGCAGAGCTGCCAAATAGTGCCCAGATAATATACGCGTTAATTCTAATGCGTTTTGTAAACAAAGCAGCAATCCGTGGGCTATTAAGGACTCTTCGCGATGCCCATCCATGTTCTACACCATGTCAATGTTACTATCATATCTTAGGGTTCGCATAGAGCACAAAGAGCTGTGACCTTGAACGCTCCTTCATTCGTAGATTACTGCTACACGATAGAAAAGACGTACAAGTGAAAATGGATTTAGTTTTACTGCAATTAGCATGCAGCAGAGCAGCCAAATAATGCCCAGATAATATACGCGTTAATCCTAATGCGTTTTGTAAACAAAGCAGCAATACGTGGGCTATTAAGGACACTTTGCGATGCCTATCCATTTTCTATACCATGCCATTGTAACTACCATATCTTAGCGTTTGCATACAGCACCTAGAGTTGTGAGTTGTTTTGTAAACAAAGCAGCAATCCGTGGGCTATTAAGGACACTTCGCGATGCCTATCCATGTTCTACACCATGTCAATGTTACTATCATATCTTAGGGTTCGCATAGAGCACAAAGAGCTGTGACCTTGAACGCTCCTTCATTCGTAGATTACTGCTACACGATAGAAAAGACGTACAAGTGAAAATGGATTTAGTTTTACTGCAATTAGCATGCATTTTACTGAAACTAGCATGCAGCAGAGCTGCCAAATAATGCCCAGATGATATACACGAAAATTCTAATGCGTTTTGTAATCAAAGCAGCAATCCGTGGGCTATTGAGGACACTTCGCGATGCCTTTCCATGTTCTACATTATGTCAATGTTACTATCATATCTTAGTGTTCGCATATAGCGCCTAGAGTTGTGACCTTGAACGCTCCTTTATAAGTAGAAAACTCCTACACGATAAAAAAGACGTTCAAGAGAAAACGGTCTAAGTTTTACTGCAATTAGTATGCATCAGAGCTTTCAAAAAGTGCCCAAATAATATACACGTTAATTCGAACGCGTTTTGTACACAAAGTAGCAATCCGCGGGCTATATAAGGCACTTTGCGATGTCTATCCATTTTCTATATCATGCCATTGTAACTACCATATCTTAGCGTTCACATACAGCAAATAGAGATGTGACCTTGAACGCTCATTCATAAGTAGAAAACTCCTACACGATGGAAAAGACGTTCAAGAGAAAACGGTCTTAGTTTTACTGCAATTAGTATGCAGCAGAGCTTTCAAAAAGTGCCCAAATAATATACACGTCACTTCGAACGCGTTTTGTACGCAAAGTAGCAATCCGCGGGCTATATAAGGCATTTCGCGATGTCTATCCATGTTCTATACCATGCCAATGTAACTATCATATCTTAGCGTTCGCACAGAGCACCTAGAGTTGTGACCTTGAACGCTCCTTCATAAGTAGATAACTCCTACACGATAGAAAAGACGTTCAAGAGAAAACGGTCTTAGTTTTACTGCAATTAGTATGCAGCAGAGCTTTCAAAAAGTGCCCCAATAATATACACGTCACTTCGAACACGTTTTGTACGCAAGGTAGCAATCCGCTGGCAATATAAGGCACTTCGCGGTGTCTATCCATTTTCTATACCATGCCATGTAACTACCATATCTTAGCATTCGCATACAGCACCTAGAGTTGTGACCTTGAACGCTCTTTCATAAGTAGATAACCCTACACGATAGAAAAGACGTTCAAGAGAAAACTGTCTAAGTTTTACTACAATTAGTATGCAGCAGAGCTTTCAAAAAGTGCCCAAATAATATATACGTTAATTCGAACGCGTTTTGTATGCAAAGTAGCAATCCGTGGGCTATATAAGGCACTTCGCGATGTCCATCCATGTTCTACACCATGTCAATGTTACTATCATATCTTAGGGTTCGCATAGAGCAATTAGAGCTGTGACCTTGAACGTTACTTCATAAGTAGAAAACTCCTACACGATAGAAAAGACGTTCAAGAGAAAACGGTCTAAGTTTTACTGCAATTAGTATGCAGCAGAGCTTTCAAAAAGTGCCCAAATAATATACAGGTCAATTCAAACGTGTTTGGTACGCAAAGTAGCAAACCGCGGGCTATAGAAGGCACTTCGCGATGTCTATCCATGTTCTATACCATGCCAATGTAACTACCATATCTTAGCGTTCGCATACAG
>CAXKVY010008672.1:0-122914 GCA_964058915.1 Tetropium fuscum | reverse complement strand
TGCAATTACCATGCAGCAGAGCTGCCAAATAATGCCCAGATAATATACGCGTTAATTCTAATGCGTTTTGTAAAC
Organism: Tetropium fuscum; assembly: GCA_964058915.1. Taxonomy (NCBI): domain Eukaryota; kingdom Metazoa; phylum Arthropoda; class Insecta; order Coleoptera; family Cerambycidae; genus Tetropium; species Tetropium fuscum. The sequence continues at coordinate 122,839 of CAXKVY010008672.1, read as the reverse complement.
AAAGCAGCAATCCGTGGGCTATTAAGGACACTTTGCGATGCCTATCCATTTTCTATACCATGCCAATGTAACTATCATATCTTAGCGTTCGCATACAGCACCTAGAGTTGTGAAGTTGAACGCTCCTTCATAAGTAGGTAACTCCTACACGATAGAAAAGACGTTGAAGAGAAAACGGTTTAAGTTTTACTGCAATTAGTATTCAGCAGAGCTTTCAAAAAGTACCCAATTAATATACACGTCAATTCGAACGCGTTTTGTACTCAAAGTAGCAGTCCGCGGGCTATATAAGGCACTTCGCGATGTCTATCCATGTTCCATACCATGCCAATGTAACTACCATATCTTAGCGTTCGCATAGAGCACATAGAGTTGTGACCTTGAACGCTCCTTCATAAGTAGATAACTCCGACAAGATAGAAAAGACGTTCAAGAGAAAACGGTCTAAATTTTACTGCAATTAGTATGCAGCAGAGCTTTCAGAAAATGCCCAAATAATATACACGTTTATTCGAACCCGTTTTGTACGCAAAGTAGCAATCCGCGGGCAATATAAGGTACTTAGCGATGTCTATCTATGTTCTATACAATGCTAATGTAACTATCATATCTTAGCGTTCGCATAGAGCTCCTAAAGTTGTGACCTTGAACGCTCCTTCATAAGTAGATATCTCCTACACGATATAAAAGACGTACAATAGAAAACGGACTAAGTTTAACTGCAAATAGTATGCAGCAGAGCTGCCAAATAATGCCCAGATAATATACGCGTTAATTCGAATGCGTTTTGTAAACAAAGCAGCAATCCGTGGGCTATTAAGGACACTTCGCGATGCCTATCCATTTTCTATACCATGCCATTGTAACTACCATATCTTAGCGTTCGCATACAGTACCTAGAGTTGTGACCTTGAACGCTCCTTCATAAGTAGATAACTCCTACACGATAGAAAAGACGTTCAAGAGAAAACGGTCTAAGATTTACTGCAACTAGTATGCAGCAGAGCTTTCAGAAAATGCCCAAATAATATACACGTTAATTCGAATCCGTTTTGTACGCAAAGTAGCAATCCGCGGGCAATATAAGGCACTTAGCGATGTCTATCTATGTTCTATACCATGCCAATGTAACTATCATATCTTAGCGTTCGCATGGAGCTCCTAGAGTTGTGACCTTGAACGCTCCTTCATAAGTAGATATCTCCTACACGATATAAAAGACGTACAATAGAAAACGGACTAAGTTTAACTGCAATTAGCATGCAGCAGAGCTGCCAAATAATGCCCAAATAATATACGCGTTAATTCGAATGCGTTTTGTAAACAAAGCAGCAATCCGTGGTCTATTAAGGACACTTCTCGATGCCTATCCATTTTCTATACCATGCCATTGTAACTACCGCGTTCGCATACAGTACCTAGTTGTGACCTTAAACGCTCCTTCATAAGTAGATAACTCCTACACGATAGAAAAGACGTTCAAGAGAAAACGGTCTAAGTTTTACTGCAATTAGTATGCAGCAGAGCTTTCAGAAAATGCCCAAATAATATACACGTTAATTCGAATCCGTCTTGTACGCAAAGTAGCAATCCGCGGGCAATAAAAGGCACTTAGCGATGTCTATCTATGTTCTATACCATGCCAATGTAACTATCATATCTCAGCGTTCGCAAACAGCACCTAGAGTTGTGACCTTGAACGCTCCTTCATAAGTATATAACTCCTACACGATAGAAAAGACGTTCAAGAGAAAACGGTCTATGTTTTACTGCAATTAGTATCCAGCAGAGCTTTCAAAAAGTACCCAATTAATATACACGTCAATTCGAACGCGTTTTGTACGCAAAGTATTAATCCGCGGACTATATAAGGCACTTCGCGATGTCTATCCATGTTCTATACCATGCCAATGTAACTATCATATCTTAGCGTTCGCATAGAGCACCTAGAGTTGTGACCTTGACCGCTCCTTCATACGTAGATAACTACTACACAATAGAAAAGACGTACAAGTGAAAATGGATTTAGTTTTACTGCAATTACCATGCAGCAGAGCTGCCAAATAATGCCCAGATAATATACGCGTTAATTCTAATGCGTTTTGTAAACAAAGCAGCAATCCGTGGGCTATTAAGGACACTTTGCGATGCCTATCCATTTTCTATACCATGCCAATGTAACTATCATATCTTAGCGTTCGCATACAGCACCTAGAGTTGTGACCTTGAACGCTCCATCATAAGTAGGTAACTCCTACACGATAGAAAAGACGTTCAAGAGAAGACGGTCTAAGTTTTACTGCAATTAGTATGAAGCAGATCTTTCAAAAAGTACCCAATTAATATACACGTCAATTCGAACGCGTTTTGTAGGCAAAGTAGCAATCCGCGGGTTATATAAGGCACTTCGCGATGTCTATCCATGTTCTATACCATGCCAATGTAACTACCATATCTTAGCGTTCGCATAGAGCACATAGAGTTGTGACCTTGAACGCTCCTTCATAAGTAGATAACTCCTACACGATAGAAAAGACGTTCAAGAGAAATCGGTCTAAGTTTTACTGCAATTAGTATGCAGCAGAGCTTTCACAAAATGCCCAAATAATATACACGTTAATTCGAACCCGTCTTGTACGCAAAGTAGCAATCCGCGGGCAATATAAGGCACTTAGCGATGTCTATCTATGTTCTATACCATGCCAATGTAACTATCATATCTTAGCGTTCGCATACAGCACCTAGAGTTGTGACCTTGAACGCTCCTTCATAAGTAGATAACTCCTACACGATAGAAAAGACGTTCAAGAGAAAACGGTCTAAGATTTACTGCAACTAGTATGCAGCAGAGCTTTCAGAAAATGCCCAAATAATATACACGTTAATTCGAGCCCGTCTTGTACGCAAAGTAGCAATCCGCGGGCAATATAAGGCACTTAGCGATGTCTATCTATGTTCTATACCATGCCAATGTAACTATCATATCTTGGCGTTCGCATAGAGCTCCTAGAGTTGTGACCTTGAACGCTCCTTCATAAGTAGATATCTCCTACACGATATAAAAGACGTACAATAGAAAACGGACTAAGTTTAACTGCAATTAGCATGCAGCAGAGCTGCCAAATAATGCCCAAATAATATACGCGTTAATTCGAATGCGTTTTGTAAACAAAGCAGCAATCCGTGGTCTATTAAGGACACTTCGCGATGCCTATCCATTTTCTATACCATGCCATTGTAACTACCATATCTTAGCGTTCGCATACAGTACTTAGAGTTGTGACCTTGAACGCTCCTTCATAAGTAGATATCTCCTACACGACAGAAAAGACGTTCAAGAGAAAACGGTCTAAGTTTTACTGCAATTAGTATGCAGCAGAGCTTTCAGAAAATGCCCAAATAATATACACGTTAATTCGAACCCGTCTTGTACGCAAAGTAGCAATCCGCGGGCAATATAAGACACTTAGCGATGTCTATCTATGTTCTATACCATGCCAATTTAACTATCATATCTTAGCGTTCGCATACAGCACCTAGAGTTGTGACCTTGAACGCTCCTTCATAAGTATATAACTCCTACACGATAGAAAAGATGTTCAAGAGAAAACGGTCTATGTTTTACTGCAATTAGTATCCAGCAGAGCTTTCAAAAAGTACCCAATTAATATACACGTCAATTCGAACGCGTTTTGTACGCAAAGTATTAATCCGCGGACTATATAAGGCACTTCGCGATGTCTATCCATGTTCTATACCATGCCAATGTAACTATCATATCTTGGCGTTCGCATAGAGCACCTAGAGTTGTGACCTTGACCGCTCCTTCATAAGTAGATAACTACTACACAATAGAAAAGACGTACAAGTGAAAATGGATTTAGTTTTACTGCAATTACCATGCAGCAGAGCTGCCAAATAATGCCCACATAATATACGCGTTAATTCTAATGCGTTTTGTAAACAAAGCAGCAATCCGTGGGCTATTAAGGACACTTTGCGATGCCTATCCATTTTCTATACCATGCATTGGCATGGTATAGAAAATGGATTGGCATTTTCTATACCATTTCTAATTATAAACAAAGCAGCAATCCGTGGGCTATTAAGGACACTTTGCGATGCCTATCCATTTTCTATACCATGCATTGGCATGGTATAGAAAATGGATTGGCATCGCAAAGTGTCCTTAATAGCCCACGGATTGCTGCTTTGTTTACAAAAGCGTTCTTAGCGTTCGCATACAGTACCTAGAGTTGTGACCTTGAACGCTCCTTCATAAGTAGATAACTCCTACACGATAGAAAAGACGTTCAAGAGAAAACGGTCTATGTTTTACTGCAATTAGTATCCAGCAGAGCTTTCAAAAAGTACCCAATTAATATACACGTCAATTCGAACGCGTTTTGTACGCAAAGTATTAATCCGCGGACTATATAAGGCACTTCGCGATGTCTATCCATGTTCTATACCTTGCCAATGTAACTATCATATCTTAGCGTTCGCATAGAGCACCTAGAGTTGTGACCTTGACCGCTCCTTCATAAGTAGATAACTACTACACAATAGAAAAGACGTACAAGTGAAAATGGATTTAGTTTTACTGCAATTACCATGCAGCAGAGCTGCCAAATAATGCCCAGATAACATACGCGTTAATTCTAAGGCGTTTTGTAAACAAAGCAGCAATCCGTGGTCTATTAAGGACACTTCGCGATGCCTATCCATTTTCTATACCATGCCATTGTAACTACCATATCTTAGCGTTCGCATACAGTACCTAGAGTTGTGACCTTGAACGCTCCATCATAAGCAGGTAACCCTACACGATAGAAAAGACGTTCAAGAGAAGACGGTCTAAGTTTTACTGCAATTAGTATGCAGCAGAGCTTTCAAAAAGTATCCAATTAATATACACGTCAATTCGAACGCGTTTTGTAGGCAAAGTAGCAATCCGCGGGCTATATAAGGCACTTCGCGATGTCTATCCATGTTCTATACCATGCCAATGTAACTACCATATCTTAGCGTTCGCATAGAGCACATAGAGTTGTGACCTTGAACGCTCCTTCATAAGTAGATAACTCCTACACGATAGAAAAGACGTTCAAGAGAAAACGGTCTAAGATTTACTGCAATTAGTATGCAGCAGAGCTTTCAGAAAATGCCCAAATAATATACACGTTAATTCGAATCCGTTTTGTACGCAAAGTAGCAATCCGCGGGCAATATAAGGCACTTAGCGATGTCTATCTATGTTCTATACCATGCCAATGTAACTATCATATCTTAGCGTTCGCATGGAGCTCCTAGAGTTGTGACCTTGAACGCTCCTTCATAAGTAGATATCTCCTACACGATATAAAAGACGTACAATAGAAAACGGACTAAGTTTAACTACAATTAGCATGCAGCAGAGCTGCCAAATAATGCCCAAATAATATACGCGTTAATTCGAATGCGTTTTGTAAACAAAGCAGCAATCCGTGGTCTATTAAGGACACTTCGCGATGCCTTTCCATTTTCTATACCATGCCATTGTAACTACCATATCTTAGCGTTCTCACACAGTACCTAGAGTTGTGACCTTGAACGCTCCTTCATAAGTAGATAACTCCTACACTATAGAAAAGACGTTCAAGAGAAAACGGTCTAAGTTTTACTGCAATTAGTATGCAGCAGAGCTTTCAGAAAATGCCCAAATAATATACACGTTAATTCGAACCCGTCTTGTACGCAAAGTAGCAATCCGCGGGCAATAAAAGGCACTTAGCGATGTCTATCTATGTTCTATACCATGCCAATGTAACTATCATATCTTAGCGTTCGCATACAGCACCTAGAGTTGTGACCTTGAACGCTCCTTCATAAGTAGATAACTCCTACACGATAGAAAAGACGTTCAACAGAAAACGGTCTAAGATTTACTGCAATTAGTATGCAGCAGAGCTTTCAGAAAATGCCCAAATAATATACACGTTAATTCGAATCCGTTTTGTACGCAAAGTAGCAATCCGCGGGCAATATAAGGCACTTAGCGATGTCTATCTATGTTCTATACCATGCCAATGTAACTATCATATGTTAGCGTTCGCATAGAGCTCCTAGAGTTGTGACCTTGAACGCTCCTTCATAAGTAGATATCTCCTACACGATATAAAAGACGTACAATAGAAAACGGACTAAGTTTAACTGCAATTAGCATGCAGCAGAGCTGCCAAATAATGCCCAAATAATAAACGCGTTAATTCGAATGCGTTTTGTAAACAAAGCAGCAATCCGTGGTCTATTAAGGACACTTCGCGATGCTTATCCATTTTCTATACCATGCCATTGTAACTACCATATCTTAGCGTTCGCATACAGTACCTAGAGTTGTGACCTTGAACGCTCCTTCATAAGTAGATAACTCCTACACGATAGAAAAGACGTTCAAGAGAAAACGGTCTAAGTTTTACTGCAATTAGTATGCAGCAGAGCTTTCAGAAAATGCCCAAATAATATACACGTTAATTAGAACACGTCTTGTACGCAAAGTAGCAATCCGCGGGCAATATAAGGCACTTAGCGATGTCTATCTATGTTCTATACCATGCCAATGTAACTATCATATCTTAGCGTTCGCATACAGCACCTAGAGTTGTGACCTTGAACGCTCCTTCATAAGTATATAACTCCTACACGATAGAAAAGACGTTCAAGAGAAAACGGTCTATGTTTTACTGCAATTAGTATCCAGCAGAGCTTTCAAAAAGTACCCAATTAATATACACGTCAATTCGAACGCGTTTTGTACGCAAAGTATTAATCCGCGGACTATATAAGGCACTTCGCGATGTCTATCCATGTTCTATACCATGCCAATGTAACTATCATATCTTAGCGTTCGCATAGAGCACCTAGAGTTGTGACCTTGACCGCTCCTTCATAAGTAGATAATTACTACACAATAGAAAAGACGTACAAGTGAATATGGATTTAGTTTTACTGCAATTACCATGCAGCAGAGCTGCCAAATAATGCCCAGATAATATACGCGTTAATTCTAATGCGTTTTGTAAACAAAGCAGCAATCCGTGGGCTATTAAGGACACTTTGCGATGCCTATCCATTTTCTATACCATGCCAATGTAACTATCATATCTTAGCGTTCGCATACAGCACCTAGAGTTGTGACCTTGAACGCTCCATCATAAGTAGATAACTCCTACACGATAGAAAAGACGTTCAAGAGAAAACGGTCTAAGATTTACTGCAATTAGTATGCAGCAGAGCTTTCAGAAAATCCCCAAATAATATACACGTTAATTCGAATCCGTTTTGTACGCAAAGTAGCAATCCGCGGGCAATATAAGGCACTTAGCGATGTCTATCAATGTTCTATACCATGCCAATGTAACTATCATATCTTAGCGTTCGCATAGAGCTCCTAGAGTTGTGACCTTGAACGCTCCTTCATAAGTAGATATCTCCTACACGATATAAAAGACGTACAACAGAAAACGGACTAAGTTTAACTGCAATTAGCATGCAGCAGAGCTGCCAAATAATGCCCAAATAATATACGCGTTAATTCGAATGCGTTTTGTAAACAAAGCAGCAATCCGTGGTCTATTAAGGGCACTTCGCGATGCCTATCCATTTTCTATACCATGCCATTGTAACTACCATATCTTAGCGTTCGCACACAGTACCTATAGTTGTGACCTTGAACGCTCCTTCATAAGTAGATAACTCCTACACGATAGAAAAGACGTTCAAGAGAAAACGGTCTAAGTTTTACTGCAATTAGTATGCAGCAGAGCTAACAGAAAATGCCCAAATAATATACACGTTAATTCGAACCCGTCTTGTACGCAAAGTAGCAATCCGCGGGCAATATAAGGCACTTAGCGATGTCTATCTATGTTCTATACCATGCCAATGTAACTATCATATCTTAGCGTTCGCATACAGCACTTAGAGTTGTGACCTTGAACGCTCCTTCATAAGTATATAACTTCTACACGATAGAAAAGACGTTCAAGAGTTAACGGTCTATGTTTTACTGCAATTAGTATCCAGCAGAGCTTTCAAAAAGTACCCAATTAATATACACGTCAATTCGAACGCGTTTTGTACGCAAAGTATTAATCCGCGGATTATATAAGGCACTTCGCGATGTCTATCCATGTTCTATACCATGCCAATGTAACTATCATATCTTAGCGTTCGCATACAGCACCCAGAGTTGTGACCTTGAACGCTCCTTCATAAGTAGGTAACTCCTACACGATAGAAAAGACGTTGAAGAGAAAACGGTCTAAGTTTTACTGCAATTAGTATGCAGCAGAGCTTTCAAAAAGTACCCAATTAATATACACGTCAATTCGAACGCGTTTTGTACGCAAAGTAGCAGTCCGCGGGCTATATAAGGCACTTCGCGTTGTCTATCCATGTTCTATACCATGCCAATGTAACTACCATATCTTAGCGTTCGCATAGAGCACATAGAGTTGTGACCTTGAACGCTCCTTCATAAGTAGATAACTCCTACACGATAGAAAAGACGTTCAAGAGAAAACGGTCTAAATTTTACTGCAATTAATATGCAGCAGAGCTTTCAGAAAATGCCCAAATAATATACACGTTAATTCGAACCCGTTTTGTACGCAAAGTAGCAATCCGCGGGCAATATAAGGCACTTAGCGATGTCTATCTATGTTCTATACAATGCCAATGTAACTATCATATCTTAGCGTTCGCATAGAGCTCCTAGAGTTGTGACCTTGAACGCTCCTTCATAAGTAGATATCTCCTACACGATATAAAAGACGTACAATAGAAAACGGACTAAGTTTAACTGCAAATAGCATGCAGCAGAGCTGCCAAATAATGCCCAGATAATATACGCGTTAATTCGAATGCGTTTTGTACGCAAAGTAGCAATCCGCGGGCAATATAAGGCACTTAGCGATGTCTATCTATATTCTATACCATGCCAATGTAACTATCATATCTTAGCGTTCGCATAGAGCTCCTAGAGTTGTGACCTTGATCGCTCCTTCATAAGTAGATATCTCCTACACGATATAAAAGACGTACAATAGAAAACGGACTAAGTTTTACTGCAATTAGTATGCAGCAGAGCTTTCAGAAAATTCCCAAATAATATACACGTTAATTCGAACCCGTCTTGTACGCAAAGTAGCAATCCGCGGGCAATATAAGGCACTTAGCGATGTCTATCTATATTCTATACCATACCAATGTAACTATCATATCTTAGCGTTCGCATACAGCACCTAGAGTTGTGACCTTGAACGCTCCTTCATAAGTAGATAACTCCTACACGATAGAAAAGACGTTCAAGAGAAAACAGTCTATGTTTTACTGCAATTAGTATCCAGCAGAGCTTTCAAAAAGTACCCAATTAATATACACGTCAATTCGAAAGCGTTTTGTACGCAAAGTATTAATCCGCGGACTATATAAGGCACTTCGCGATGTCTATCCATGTTCTATACCATGCCAATGTAACTACCATATCTTAGCGTTCGCATATAGCACATAGAGTTGTGACCTTGAACGCTCCTTCATAAGTAGATATCTCCTACACGATATAAATGACGTACAATAGAAAACGGACTAAGTTTAACTGCAAATAGCATGCAGCAGAGCTGCCAAATAATGCCCAGATAATATACGCGTTAATTCGAATGCGTTTTGTAAACAAAGCAGCAATGCGTGGGCTATTAAGGACACTTCGCGATGCCTATCCATTTTCTATACCATGCCATTGTAACTACCATATCTTAGCGTTCGCATACAGTACCTAGAGTTGTGACCTTGACGCTCCTTCATAAGTAGATAACTCCTACACGATAGAAAAGACGTTCAAGAGAAAACGGTCTAAGTTTTACTGCAATTAGTATGCAGCAGAGCTTTCAGAAAATGCCCAAATAATATACACGTTAATTCGAACCCGTCTTGTACGCAAAGTAGCAATCCGCGGGCAATATAAGGCACTTAGCGATGTCTATCTATGTTCTCTACCATGCCAATGTAACTATCATAACTTAGCGTTCGCATAGAGCACCTAGAGTTGTGACCTTGACCGCTCCTTCATAAGTAGATAACTACTACACAATAGAAAAGACGTACAAGTGAAAATGGATTTAGTTTTACTGCAATTACCATGCAGCAGAGATGCCAAATAATGCCCAGATAATATACGCGTCAATTCTAATTCATTTTGTAAACAAAGCAGCAATCCGTGGGCTATTAAGGACACTTCGCGATGTCTATCCATGTTATATACCATGCCAATGTAACTATCATATCTTAGCGTTCGCATGGAGCTCCTAGAGTTGTGACCTTGAACGCTCCTCATAAGTAGATATCTCCTACACGATATAAAAGACGTACAATAGAAAACGGACTAAGTTTAACTGCAATTAGCATGCAGCAGAGCTGCCAAATAATGCCCAAATAATATAAGCGTTAATTCGAATGCGTTTTGTAAACAAAGCAGCAATCCGTGGTCTATTAAGGACACTTCGCGATGCCTATCCATTTTCTATACCATGCCATTGTAATTACCATATCTTAGCGTTCGCATACAGTACCTAGAGTTGTGACCTTGAACGCTCCTTCATAAGTAGATAGCTCCTACACGATAGAAAAGACGTTCAAGAGAAAACGGTCTAAGATTTACTGCAATTAGTATCCAGCAGAGCTTTCAAAAAGTACCCAATTAATATACACGTCAATTCGAACGCGTTTTATACGCAAAGTATTAATCCGCGGACTATATAAGGCACTTCGCGATGTCTATCCATGTTCTATACCATGCCAATGTAACTATCATATCTTAGCGTTCGCATAGAGCACCTAGAGTTGTGACCTTGAACGCTCCTTCATAAGTAGATAACTACTACACAATAGAAAAGACGTACAAGTGAACATGGATTTAGTTTTACGGCAATTAGCATGCAGCAGAGCTGCCAAATAATGCCCAGATAATATACGCGTTAATTCTAATGCGTTTTGTAAACAAAGCAGCAATCCGTGGGCTATTAAGGACACTTTGCGATGCCTATCCATTTTCTATACCATGCCATTATAACTACCATATCTTAGCGTTTGCATACAGCACCTAGAGTTGTGACCTTGAACGCTCCTTCATATGTAGATAACTCCTACACGATAGAAAAGACGTTCAAGAGAAAACGGTCTATGTTTTACTGCAATTAGTATGCAGCAGAGCTTTCGAAAAGTACCCAATTAATATACACGTCAATTCGAACGCGTTTTGTACGCAAAGTATCAATCCGCGGGCTATATAAGGCACTTCGCGATGTCTATCCATGTTCTATACCATGCCAATGTAACTATCATATCTTGGCGTTCGCATAGAGCACCTAGAGTTGTGACCTTGACCGCTCCTTCATAAGTATATAACTACTACACAATAGAAAAGACGTACAAGTGAAAATGGATTTAGTTTTACTGCAATTACCATGCAGCAGAGCTGCCAAATAATTCCCAGATAATACACCCGTTAATTCTAATGCGTTTTGTAAACAAAGCAGCAATCCGTGGGCTATTAAGGACACTTTGCGATGCCTATCCATTTTCTATACCATGCCAATGTAACTATCATATCTTAGCGTTAACATACAGCACCTAGAGTTGTGACCTTGAACGCTCCTTCATAAGTAGGTAACTCCTACACGATAGAAAAGACGTTCAAGAGAAGACGGTCTAAGTTTTACTGCAATTAGTATGCAGCAGAGCTTTCAAAAAGTACCCAATTAATATACACGTCAATTCGAACGCGTTTTGTAGGCAAAGTAGCAATCCGTGGGCTATATAAGGCACTTCGCGATGTCTATCCATGTTATATACCATGCCAATGTAACTACCATATCTTAGTGTTCGCATAGAGCACATAGAGTTGTGACCTTGAACGCTCCTTCATAAGTAGATAACTCCTACACGATAGAAAAGACGTTCAAGAGAAAACGGTCTAAGATTTACTGCAATTAGTATGCAGCAGAGCTTTCAGAAAATGCCCAAATAATATACATGTTAATTCGAATCCGTTTTGTACGCAAAGTAGCAATCCGCGAGCAATATAAGGCACTTAGCGATGTCTATCTATGTTCTATACCATGCCAATGTAACTATCATATCTTAGCGTTCGCATAGAGCTCCTAGAGTTGTGACCTTGTACGCTCCTTCATAAGTAGATATCTCCTACACGATATAAAAGACGTACAATAGAAAACGGACTAAGTTTAACTGCAATTATCATGCAGCAGAGCTGCCAAATAATGCCCAAATAATATACGCGTTAATTCGAATGCGTTTTGTAAACAAAGCAGCAATCCGTGGTCTATTAAGGACACTTCGCGATGCCTATCCATTTTCTATACCATGCCATTGTAACTACCATATCTTAGCGTTCGCATACAGTACCTAGAGTTGAGACCTTGACGCTCCTTCATAAGTAGATAACTCCTACACGATAGAAAAGACGTTCAAGAGAAAACAGTCTAAGTTTTACTGCAATTAGTATGCAGCAGAGCTTTCAGAAAATGCCCAAATAATATACACGTTAATTCGAACACGTCTTGTACGCAAAGTAGCAATCCGCGGGCAATATAAGGGACTTAGCGATGTCTATCTATGTTCTATACCATGCCAATGTATTATCATATCTTAGCGTTCGCATACAGCACCTAGAGTTGTGACCTTGAACGCTCCTTCATAAGTAGATAACTCCTACACGATAGAAAAGACGTTCAAGAGAAAAAGGTCTAAGATTTACTGCAATTAGTATGCAGCAGAGCTTTCAGAAAATGCCCAAATAATATACACGTTAATTCGAATCCGTTTTGTACGCAAAGTAGCAATCCGCGGGCAATATAAGGCACTTAGCGATGTCTATCTATGTTCTATACCATGCCAATGTAACTATCATATCTTAGCGTTCGCATGGAGCTCCTAGAGTTGTGACCTTGAACGCTCCTCATAAGTAGATATCTCCTACATGATATAAAAGACGTACAATAGAAAACGGACTAAGTTTAACTGCAATTAGCATGCAGCAGAGCTGCCAAATAATGCCCAAATAATATACGCGTTAATTCGAATGCGTTTTGTAAACAAAGCAGCAATCCGTGGTCTATTAAGGACACTTCGCGATGACTATCCATTTTCTATACCATGCCATTGTAACTACCATATCTTAGCGTTCGCATACAGTACCTAGAGTTGTGACCTTGAACGCTCCTTCATAAGTAGATAGCTCCTACACGATAGAAAAGACGTTCAAGAGAAATCGGTCTAAGTTTTACTGCAATTAGTATGCAGCAGAGCTTTCAGAAAATGCCCAAATAATATACACGTTAATTCGAACCCGTCTTGTACGCAAAGTAGCAATCCGCGGGCAATATAAGGCACTTAGCGATGTCTATCTATGTTCTATACCATGCCAATGTAACTATCATATCTTAATGTTCGCATACAGCACCTAGAGTTGTGACCTTGAACGCTCCTTCATAAGTAGATAACTCCTACACGATAGAAAAGACGTTCAAGAGAAAACGGTCTAAGATTTACTGCAATTAGTATCCAGCAGAGCTTTCAAAAAGTACCCAATTAATATACACGTCAATTCGAACGCGTTTTGTACGCAAAGTATTAATCCGCGGACTATATAAGGCACTTCGCGATGTCTATCCATGTTCTATACCATGCCAATGTAACTATCATATCTTAGCGTTCGCATAGAGCACCTAGAGTTGTGACCTTGACCGCTCCTTCATAAGTAGATAACTACTACACAATAGAAAAGACGTACAAGTGAAAATGGATTTAGTTTTACTGCAATTACCATGCAGCAGAGCTGCCAAATAATGCCCAGATAATATACGCGTTAATTCTAAGGCGTTTTGTAAACAGAGCAGCAATCCGTGGGCTATTAAGGACACTTTGCGATGCCTATCCATTTTCTATACCATGCCAATGTAACTATCATATCTTAGCGTTCGCATACAGCACCTAGAGTTGTGACCTTGAACGCTCCTTCATAAGTAGGTAACTCCTACACGATAGAAAAGACGTTCAAGAGAAAACGGTCTAAGTTTTACTGCAATTAGTATGCAGCAGAGCTTTCAGAAAATGCCCAAATAATATACACGTTAATTCGAATCCGTCTTGTACGCAAAGTAGCAATCCGCGGGCAATATAAGGCACTTAGCGATGTCTATCTATGTTCTATACCATGCCAATGTAACTATCATATCTTAGCGTTCGCATAGAGCACCTAGAGTTGTGACCTTGACCGCTCCTTCATAAGTAGATAACTACTACACAATAGAAAAGACGTACATGTGAAAATGGATTTAGTTTTACTGCAATTACCATGCAGCAGAGCTGCCAAATAATGCCCAGATAATAAACGCGTCAATTCTAATTCATTTTGTAAACAAAGCAGCAATCCGTGGGCTATTAAGGACACTTCGCGATGTCTATCCATGTTATATACCATGCCAATGTAACTATCATATCTTAGCGTTCGCATAGAGCACCTAGAGTTGTGACCTTGAACGCTCCTTCATAAGTAGATAACTACTACACAATAGAAAAGACGTACAAGTGAACATGGATTTAGTTTTACGGCAATTAGCATGCAGCAGAGCTGCCAAATAATGCCCAGATAATATACGTGTTAATTCTAATGCGTTTTGTAAACAAAGCAGCAATCCGTGGGCTATTAAGGACACTTTGCGATGCCTATCCATTTTCTATACCATGCCATTATAACTACCATATCTTAGCGTTTGCATACAGCACCTAGAGTTGTGACCTTGAACGCTCCTTCATATGTAGATAACTCCTACACGATAGAAAAGACGTTCAAGAGAAAACGGTCTATGTTTTACTGCAATTAGTATGCAGCAGAGCTTTCGAAAAGTACCCAATTAATATACACGTCAATTCGAACGCGTTTTGTACGCAAAGTATCAATCCGCGGGCTATATAAGGCACTTCGCGATGTCTATCCATGTTCTATACCATGCCAATGTAACTATCATATCTTGGCGTTCGCATAGAGCACCTAGAGTTGTGACCTTGACCGCTCCTTCATAAGTATATAACTACTACACAATAGAAAAGACGTACAAGTGAAAATGGATTTAGTTTTACTGCAATTACCATGCAGCAGAGCTGCCAAATAATTCCCAGATAATACACCCGTTAATTCTAATGCGTTTTGTAAACAAAGCAGCAATCCGTGGGCTATTAAGGACACTTTGCGATGCCTATCCATTTTCTATACCATGCCAATGTAACTATCATATCTTAGCGTTAACATACAGCACCTAGAGTTGTGACCTTGAACGCTCCTTCATAAGTAGGTAACTCCTACACGATAGAAAAGACGTTCAAGAGAAGACGGTCTAAGTTTTACTGCAATTAGTATGCAGCAGAGCTTTCAAAAAGTACCCAATTAATATACACGTCAATTCGAACGCGTTTTGTAGGCAAAGTAGCAATCCGTGGGCTATATAAGGCACTTCGCGATGTCTATCCATGTTATATACCATGCCAATGTAACTACCATATCTTAGTGTTCGCATAGAGCACATAGAGTTGTGACCTTGAACGCTCCTTCATAAGTAGATAACTCCTACACGATAGAAAAGACGTTCAAGAGAAAACGGTCTAAGATTTACTGCAATTAGTATGCAGCAGAGCTTTCAGAAAATGCCCAAATAATATACATGTTAATTCGAATCCGTTTTGTACGCAAAGTAGCAATCCGCGAGCAATATAAGGCACTTAGTGATGTCTATCTATGTTCTATATCATGCCAATGTAACTATCATATCTTAGCGTTCGCATAGAGCTCCTAGAGTTGTGACCTTGTACGCTCCTTCATAAGTAGATATCTCCTACACGATATAAAAGACGTACAATAGAAAACGGACTAAGTTTAACTGCAATTATCATGCAGCAGAGCTGCCAAATAATGCCCAAATAATATACGCGTTAATTCGAATGCGTTTTGTAAACAAAGCAGCAATCCGTGGTCTATTAAGGACACTTCGCGATGCCTATCCATTTTCTATACCATGCCATTGTAACTACCATATCTTAGCGTTCGCATACAGTACCTAGAGTTGAGACCTTGACGCTCCTTCATAAGTAGATAACTCCTACACGATAGAAAAGACGTTCAAGAGAAAACAGTCTAAGTTTTACTGCAATTAGTATGCAGCAGAGCTTTCAGAAAATGCCCAAATAATATACACGTTAATTCGAACACGTCTTGTACGCAAAGTAGCAATCCGCGGGCAATATAAGGGACTTAGCGATGTCTATCTATGTTCTATACCATGCCAATGTATTATCATATCTTAGCGTTCGCATACAGCACCTAGAGTTGTGACCTTGAACGCTCCTTCATAAGTAGATAACTCCTACACGATAGAAAAGACGTTCAAGAGAAAAAGGTCTAAGATTTACTGCAATTAGTATGCAGCAGAGCTTTCAGAAAATGCCCAAATAATATACACGTTAATTCGAATCCGTTTTGTACGCAAAGTAGCAATCCGCGGGCAATATAAGGCACTTAGCGATGTCTATCTATGTTCTATACCATGCCAATGTAACTATCATATCTTAGCGTTCGCATGGAGCTCCTAGAGTTGTGACCTTGAACGCTCCTCATAAGTAGATATCTCCTACATGATATAAAAGACGTACAATAGAAAACGGACTAAGTTTAACTGCAATTAGCATGCAGCAGAGCTGCCAAATAATGCCCAAATAATATACGCGTTAATTCGAATGCGTTTTGTAAACAAAGCAGCAATCCGTGGTCTATTAAGGACACTTCGCGATGACTATCCATTTTCTATACCATGCCATTGTAACTACCATATCTTAGCGTTCGCATACAGTACCTAGAGTTGTGACCTTGAACGCTCCTTCATAAGTAGATAGCTCCTACACGATAGAAAAGACGTTCAAGAGAAATCGGTCTAAGTTTTACTGCAATTAGTATGCAGCAGAGCTTTCAGAAAATGCCCAAATAATATACACGTTAATTCGAACCCGTCTTGTACGCAAAGTAGCAATCCGCGGGCAATATAAGGCACTTAGCGATGTCTATCTATGTTCTATACCATGCCAATGTAACTATCATATCTTAATGTTCGCATACAGCACCTAGAGTTGTGACCTTGAACGCTCCTTCATAAGTAGATAACTCCTACACGATAGAAAAGACGTTCAAGAGAAAACGGTCTAAGATTTACTGCAATTAGTATCCAGCAGAGCTTTCAAAAAGTACCCAATTAATATACACGTCAATTCGAACGCGTTTTGTACGCAAAGTATTAATCCGCGGACTATATAAGGCACTTCGCGATGTCTATCCATGTTCTATACCATGCCAATGTAACTATCATATCTTAGCGTTCGCATAGAGCACCTAGAGTTGTGACCTTGACCGCTCCTTCATAAGTAGATAACTACTACACAATAGAAAAGACGTACAAGTGAAAATGGATTTAGTTTTACTGCAATTACCATGCAGCAGAGCTGCCAAATAATGCCCAGATAATATACGCGTTAATTCTAAGGCGTTTTGTAAACAGAGCAGCAATCCGTGGGCTATTAAGGACACTTTGCGATGCCTATCCATTTTCTATACCATGCCAATGTAACTATCATATCTTAGCGTTCGCATACAGCACCTAGAGTTGTGACCTTGAACGCTCCTTCATAAGTAGGTAACTCCTACACGATAGAAAAGACGTTCAAGAGAAAACGGTCTAAGTTTTACTGCAATTAGTATGCAGCAGAGCTTTCAGAAAATGCCCAAATAATATACACGTTAATTCGAATCCGTCTTGTACGCAAAGTAGCAATCCGCGGGCAATATAAGGCACTTAGCGATGTCTATCTATGTTCTATACCATGCCAATGTAACTATCATATCTTAGCGTTCGCATAGAGCACCTAGAGTTGTGACCTTGACCGCTCCTTCATAAGTAGATAACTACTACACAATAGAAAAGACGTACATGTGAAAATGGATTTAGTTTTACTGCAATTACCATGCAGCAGAGCTGCCAAATAATGCCCAGATAATAAACGCGTCAATTCTAATTCATTTTGTAAACAAAGCAGCAATCCGTGGGCTATTAAGGACACTTCGCGATGTCTATCCATGTTATATACCATGCCAATGTAACTATCATATCTTAGCGTTCGCATAGAGCACCTAGAGTTGTGACCTTGAACGCTCCTTCATAAGTAGATAACTACTACACAATAGAAAAGACGTACAAGTGAACATGGATTTAGTTTTACGGCAATTAGCATGCAGCAGAGCTGCCAAATAATGCCCAGATAATATACGTGTTAATTCTAATGCGTTTTGTAAACAAAGCAGCAATCCGTGGGCTATTAAGGACACTTTGCGATGCCTATCCATTTTCTATACCATGCCATTATAACTACCATATCTTAGCGTTTGCATACAGCACCTAGAGTTGTGACCTTGAACGCTCCTTCATATGTAGATAACTCCTACACGATAGAAAAGACGTTCAAGAGAAAACGGTCTATGTTTTACTGCAATTAGTATGCAGCAGAGCTTTCGAAAAGTACCCAATTAATATACACGTCAATTCGAACGCGTTTTGTACGCAAAGTATCAATCCGCGGGCTATATAAGGCACTTCGCGATGTCTATCCATGTTCTATACCATGCCAATGTAACTATCATATCTTGGCGTTCGCATAGAGCACCTAGAGTTGTGACCTTGACCGCTCCTTCATAAGTATATAACTACTACACAATAGAAAAGACGTACAAGTGAAAATGGATTTAGTTTTACTGCAATTACTATGCAGCAGAGCTGCCAAATAATTCCCAGATAATACACGCGTTAATTCTAATGCGTTTTGTAAACAAAGCAGCAATCCGTGGGCTATTAAGGACACTTTGCGATGCCTATCCATTTTCTATACCATGCCAATGTAACTATCATATCTTAGCGTTCACATACAGCACCTAGAGTTGTGATCTTGAACGCTCCTTCATAAGTAGGTAACTCCTACACGATAGAAAAGACGTTCAAGAGAAGACGGTCTAAGTTTTACTGCAATTAGTATGCAGCAGAGCTTTCAAAAAGTACCCAATTAATATACACGTCAATTCGAACGCGTTTTGTAGGCAAAGTAGCAATCCGCGGGCTATATAAGGCACTTCCCGATGTCTATCCATGTTATATACCATGCCAATGTAACTACCATATCTTAGCGTTCGCATAGAGCACATAGAGTTGTGACCTTGAACGCTCCTTCATAAGTAGATAACTCCTACACGATAGAAAAGACGTTCAAGAGAAAACGGTCTAAGATTTACTGCAATTAGTATGCAGCAGAGCTTTCAGAAAATGCCCAAATAATATACACGTTAATTCGAATCCGTTTTGTACGCAAAGTAGCAATCCGCGGGCAATATAAGGCACTTAGCGATGTCTATCTATGTTCTATACCATGCCAATGTAACTATCATATCTTAGCGTTCGCATAAAGCTCCTAGAGTTGTGACCTTGAACGCTCCTTCATAAGTAGATATCTCCTACACGATAGAAAAGACGTTCAAGAGAAAACGGTCTAAGATTTACTGCAATTAGTATGCAGCAGAGCTTTCAGAAAATGCCCAAATAATATACACGTTAATTCGAATCCGTTTTGTACGCAAAGTAGCAATCCGCGGGCAATATAAGGCACTTAGCGATGTCTATCTATGTTCTATACCATGCCAATGTAACTATCATACCTTAGCGTTCGCATAGAGCTCCTAGAGTTGTGACCTTGAACGCTCCTTCATAAGTAGATATCTCCTACACGATATAAAAGACGTATAATAGAAAACGGACTAAGTTTTACTGCAATTAGTATGCAGCAGAGCTTTCAGAAAATGGCCAAATAATATACACGTTAATTCGAACCCGTCTTGTACGCAAAGTAGCAATCCGCGGGCAATATAAGGCACTTAGCGATGTCTATCTATATTCTATACCATGCCAATGTAACTATCATATCTTAGCGTTCGCATACAGCACCTAGAGTTGTGACCTTGAACGCTCCTTCATAAGTAGTTAACTCCTACACGATAGAAAAGACGTTCAAGAGAAAACGGTCTATGTTTTACTGCAATTAGTATCCAGCAGAGCTTTCAAAAAGTACCCAATTAATATACACGTCAATTCGAACGCGTTTTGTACGCAAAGTATTAATCCGCGGACTATATAAGGCACTTCGCGATGTCTATCCATGTTCTATACCATGCCAATGTAACTATCATATCTTAGCGTTCGCATAGAGCACCTAGAGTTGTGACCTTGACCGCTCCTTCATAAGTAGATAACTACTACACAATAGAAAAGACGTACAAGTGAAAATGGATTTAGTTTTACTGCAATTACCATGCAGCAGAGCTGCCAAATAATGCCCAGATAATATACGCGTTAATTCTAAGGCGTTTTGTAAACAAAGCAGCAATCCGTGGGCTATTAAGGACACTTTGCGATGCCTATCCATTTTCTATACCATGCCATTGTAACTACCATATCTTAGCGTTTGCACACAGCACCTAGAGTTGTGACCTTGAACGCTCCTTCATATGTAGATAACTCCTACACGATAGAAAAGACGTTCAAGAGAAAACGGTCTATGTTTTACTGCAATTAGTATGCAGCAGAGCTTTCGAAAAGTACCCAATTAATATACACGTCAATTCGAACGCGTTTTGTACGCAAAGTAACAATCCGCGGGCTATATAAGGCACTTCGCGATGTCTATCCATGTTCTATACCATGCCAATGTAACTATCATATCTTGGCGTTCGCATAGAGCACCTAGAGTTGTGACCTTGACCGCTCCTTCATAAGTAGATAACTACTACACAATAGAAAAGACGTACAAGTGAAAATGGATTTAGTTTTACTGCATTTACCATGCAGCAGAGCTGCCAAATAATTCCCAGATAATACACGCGTTAATTCTAATGCGTTTTGTAAACAAAGCAGCAATCCGTGGGCTATTAAGGACACTTTGCGATGCCTATCCATTTTCTATACTATGCCAATGTAACTATCATATCTTAGCGTTCACATACAGCACCTAGAGTTGTGACCTTGAACGCTCCTTCATAAGTAGGTAACTCCTACACGATAGAAAAGACGTTCAAGAGAAGACGGTCTAAGTTTTACTGCAATTAGTATGCAGCAGAGCATTCAAAAAGTACCCAATTAATATACACGTCAATTCGAACGCGTTTTGTAGGCAAAGTAGCAATCCGCGGGCTATATAAGGCACTTCGCGATGTCTATCCATGTTCTATACCATGCCAATGTAACTACCATATCTTAGCGTTCGCATAGAGCACATAGAGTTGTGACCTTGAACGCTCCTTCATAAGTAGATAACTCCTACACGATAGAAAAGACGTTCAAGAGAAAACAGTCTAAGTTTTACTGCAATTAGTATGCAGCAGAGCTTTCAGAAAATGCCCAAATAATATACACGTTAATTCGAACCCGTCTTGTACGCAAAGTAGCAATCCGCGGGCAATATAAGGCACTTAGCGATGTCTATCTATGTTCTATACCATGCCAATGTAACTATCATATCTTAGCGTTCGCATACAGCACCTAGAGTTGTGACCTTGAACGCTCCTTCATAAGTAGATAACTCCTACACGATAGAAAAGACGTTCAAGAGAAAAAGGTCTAAGATTTACTGCAATTAGTATGCAGCAGAGCTTTCAGAAAATGCCCAAATAATATACACGTTAATTCGAATCCGTTTTGTACGCAAAGTAGCAATCCGCGAGCAATATAAGGCACTTAGCGATGTCTATCTATGTTCTATACCATGCCAATGTAACTATCATATCTTGGCGTTCGCATAGAGCTCCTAGAGTTGTGACCTTGAACGCTCCTTCATAAGTAGATATCTCCTACACGATATAAAAGACGTAAAATAGAAAACGGACTAAGTTTAACTGCAATTATCATGCAGCAGAGCTGCCAAATAATGCCCAAATAATATACGCGTTAATTCGAATGCGTTTTGTAAACAAAGCAGCAATCCGTGGTCTATTAAGGACACTTCGCGATGCCTATCCATTTTCTATACCATGCCATTGTAACTACCATATCTTAGCGTTCGCATACAGTACCTAGAGTTGAGACCTTGACGCTCCTTCATAAGTAGATAACTCCTACACGATAGAAAAGACGTTCAAGAGAAAACAGTCTAAGTTTTACTGCAATTAGTATGCAGCAGAGCTTTCAGAAAATGCCCAAATAATATACACGTTAATTCGAACCCGTCTTGTACGCAAAGTAGCAATCCGCGGGCAATATAAGGCACTTAGCGATGTCTATCTATGTTCTATACCATGCCAATGTAACTACCATATCTTAGCGTTCGCATAGAGCACATAGAGTTGTGACCTTGAACGCTCCTTCATAAGTAGATAACTCCTACACGATAGAAAAGACGTTCAAGAGAAAACGGTCTAAGATTTACTGCAATTAGTATGCAGCAGACCTTTCAGAAAATGCCCAAATAATATACACGTTAATTCGAATCCGTTTTGTACGCAAAGTAGCAATCCGCGAGCAATATAAGGCACTTAGCGATGTCTATCTATGTTCTATACCATGCCAATGTAACTATCATATCTTAGCGTTCGCATAGAGCACCTAGAGTTGTGACCTTGACCGCTCCTTCATAAGTAGATAACTACTACACAATAGAAAAGACGTACAAGTGAAAATGGATTTAGTTTTACTGCAATTACCATGCAGCAGAGCTGCCAAATAATGCCCAGATAATATACGCGTCAATTCTAATTCATTTTGTAAACAAAGCAGCAATCCGTGGGCTATTAAGGACACTTCGCGATGTCTATCCATGTTATATACCATGCCAATGTAACTATCATATCTTGGCGTTCGCATAGAGCACCTAGAGTTGTGACCTTGAACGCTCCTTCATAAGTAGATAACTACTACACAATAGAAAAGACGTACAAGTGAACATGGATTTAGTTTTACGGCAATTAGCATACAGCAGAGCTGCCAAATAATGCCCAGATAATATACGTGTTAATTCTAATGCGTTTTGTAAACAAAGCAGCAATCCGTGGGCTATTAAGGACACTTTGCGATGCCTATCCATTTTCTATACCATGCCATTATAACTACCATATCTTAGCGTTTGCATACAGCACCTAGAGTTGTGAACTTGAACGCTCCTTCATATGTAGATAACTCCTACACGATAGAAAAGACGTTCAAGAGAAAACGGTCTATGTTTTACTGCAATTAGTATGCAGCAGAGCTTTCGAAAAGTACCCAATTAATATACACGTCAATTCGAACGCGTTTTGTACGCAAAGTATCAATCCGCGGGCTATATAAGGCACTTCGCGATGTCTATCCATGTTCTATACCATGCCAATGTAACTATCATATCTTGGCGTTCGCATAGAGCACCTAGAGTTGTGACCTTGACCGCTCCTTCATAAGTATATAACTACTACACAATAGAAAAGACGTACAAGTGAAAATGGATTTAGTTTTACTGCAATTACCATGCGGCAGAGCTGCCAAATAATTCCCAGATAATACACGCGTTAATTCTAATGCGTTTTGTAAACAAAGCAGCAATCCGTGGGCTATTAAGGACACTTTGCGATGCCTATCCATTATCTATACCATGCCAATGTAACTATCATATCTTAGCGTTCAC
This sequence comes from Tetropium fuscum, assembly GCA_964058915.1. NCBI lineage: Eukaryota > Metazoa > Arthropoda > Insecta > Coleoptera > Cerambycidae > Tetropium > Tetropium fuscum. The sequence goes on along the minus strand of CAXKVY010008672.1, from coordinate 98,998 downwards.
ATACAGCACCTAGAGTTGTGACCTTGAACGCTCCTTCATAAGTAGGTAACTCCTACACGATAGAAAAGACGTTCAAGAGAAGACGGTCTAAGTTTTACTGCAATTAGTATGCAGCAGAGCTTTCAAAAAGTACCCAATTAATATACACGTCAATTCGAACGCGTTTTGTAGGCAAAGTAGCAATCCGCGGGCTATATAAGGCACTTCGCGATGTCTATCCATGTTATATACCATGCCAATGTAACTACCATATCTTAGCGTTCGCATAGAGCACATAGAGTTGTGACCTTGAACGCTCCTTCATAAGTAGATAACTCCTACACGATAGAAAAGACGTTCAAGAGAAAACGGTCTAAGATTTACTGCAATTAGTATGCAGCAGAGCTTTCAGAAAATGCCCAAATAATATACACGTTAATTCGAATCCGTTTTGTACGCAAAGTAGCAATCCGCGGGCAATATAAGGCACTTAGCGATGTCTATCTATGTTCTATACCATGCCAATGTAACTATCATATCTTAGCGTTCGCATAAAGCTCCTAGAGTTGTGACCTTGAACGCTCCTTCATAAGTAGATATCTCCTACACGATAGAAAAGACGTTCAAGAGAAAACGGTCTAAGATTTACTGCAATTAATATGCAGCAGAGCTTTCAGAAAATGCCCAAATAATATACACGTTAATTCGAATCCGTTTTGTACGCAAAGTAGCAATCCGCGGGCAATATAAGGCACTTAGCGATGTCTATCTATGTTCTATACCATGCCAATGTAACTATCATATCTTAGCGTTCGCATAGAGCTCCTAGAGTTGTGACCTTGAACGCTCCTTCATAAGTAGATATCTCCTACACGATATAAAAGACGTATAATAGAAAACGGACTAAGTTTTACTGCAATTAGTATGCAGCAGAGCTTTCAGAAAATGGCCAAATAATATACACGTTAATTCGAACCCGTCTTGTACGCAAAGTAGCAATCCGCGGGCAATATAAGGCACTTAGCGATGTCTATCTATATTCTATACCATGCCAATGTAACTATCATATCTTAGCGTTCGCATACAGCACCTAGAGTTGTGACCTTGAACGCTCCTTCATAAGTAGTTAACTCCTACACGATAGAAAAGACGTTCAAGAGAAAACGGTCTATGTTTTACTGCAATTAGTATCCAGCAGAGCTTTCAAAAAGTACCCAATTAATATACACGTCAATTCGAACGCGTTTTGTACGCAAAGTATTAATCCGCGGACTATATAAGGCACTTCGCGATGTCTATCCATGTTCTATACCATGCCAATGTAACTATCATATCTTAGCGTTCGCATAGAGCACCTAGAGTTGTGACCTTGACCGCTCCTTCATAAGTAGATAACTACTACACAATAGAAAAGACGTACAAGTGAAAATGGATTTAGTTTTACTGCAATTACCATGCAGCAGAGCTGCCAAATAATGCCCAGATAATATACGCGTTAATTCTAAGGCGTTTTGTAAACAAAGCAGCAATCCGTGGGCTATTAAGGACACTTTGCGATGCCTATCCATTTTCTATACCATGCCATTGTAACTACCATATCTTAGCGTTTGCACACAGCACCTAGAGTTGTGACCTTGAACGCTCCTTCATATGTAGATAACTCCTACACGATAGAAAAGACGTTCAAGAGAAAACGGTCTATGTTTTACTGCAATTAGTATGCAGCAGAGCTTTCGAAAAGTACCCATTAATATACACGTCAATTCGAACGCGTTTTGTACGCAAAGTAACAATCCGCGGGCTATATAAGGCACTTCGCGATGTCTATCCATGTTCTATACCATGCCAATGTAACTATCATATCTTGGCGTTCGCATAGAGCACCTAGAGTTGTGACCTTGACCGCTCCTTCATAAGTAGATAACTACTACACAATAGAAAAGACGTACAAGTGAAAATGGATTTAGTTTTACTGCATTTACCATGCAGCAGAGCTGCCAAATAATTCCCAGATAATACACGCGTTAATTCTAATGCGTTTTGTAAACAAAGCAGCAATCCGTGGGCTATTAAGGACACTTTCCGATGCCTATCCATTTTCTATACTATGCCAATGTAACTATCATATCTTAGCGTTCACATACAGCACCTAGAGTTGTGACCTTGAACGCTCCTTCATAAGTAGGTAACTCCTACACGATAGAAAAGACGTTCAAGAGAAGACGGTCTAAGTTTTACTGCAATTAGTATGCAGCAGAGCATTCAAAAAGTACCCAATTAATATACACGTCAATTCGAACGCGTTTTGTAGGCAAAGTAGCAATCCGCGGGCTATATAAGGCACTTCGCGATGTCTATCCATGTTCTATACCATGCCAATGTAACTACCATATCTTAGCGTTCGCATAGAGCACATAGAGTTGTGACCTTGAACGCTCCTTCATAAGTAGATAACTCCTACACGATAGAAAAGACGTTCAAGAGAAAACAGTCTAAGTTTTACTGCAATTAGTATGCAGCAGAGCTTTCAGAAAATGCCCAAATAATATACACGTTAATTCGAACCCGTCTTGTACGCAAAGTAGCAATCCGCGGGCAATATAAGGCACTTAGCGATGTCTATCTATGTTCTATACCATGCCAATGTAACTATCATATCTTAGCGTTCGCATACAGCACCTAGAGTTGTGACCTTGAACGCTCCTTCATAAGTAGATAACTCCTACACGATAGAAAAGACGTTCAAGAGAAAAAGGTCTAAGATTTACTGCAATTAGTATGCAGCAGAGCTTTCAGAAAATGCCCAAATAATATACACGTTAATTCGAATCCGTTTTGTACGCAAAGTAGCAATCCGCGAGCAATATAAGGCACTTAGCGATGTCTATCTATGTTCTATACCATGCCAATGTAACTATCATATCTTGGCGTTCGCATAGAGCTCCTAGAGTTGTGACCTTGAACGCTCCTTCATAAGTAGATATCTCCTACACGATATAAAAGACGTACAATAGAAAACGGACTAAGTTTAACTGCAATTATCATGCAGCAGAGCTGCCAAATAATGCCCAAATAATATACGCGTTAATTCGAATGCGTTTTGTAAACAAAGCAGCAATCCGTGGTCTATTAAGGACACTTCGCGATGCCTATCCATTTTCTATACCATGCCATTGTAACTACCATATCTTAGCGTTCGCATACAGTACCTAGAGTTGAGACCTTGACGCTCCTTCATAAGTAGATAACTCCTACACGATAGAAAAGACGTTCAAGAGAAAACAGTCTAAGTTTTACTGCAATTAGTATGCAGAAGAGCTTTCAGAAAATGCCCAAATAATATACACGTTAATTCGAACCCGTCTTGTACGCAAAGTAGCAATCCGCGGGCAATATAAGGCACTTAGCGATGTCTATCTATGTTCTATACCATGCCAATGTAACTACCATATCTTAGCGTTCGCATAGAGCACATAGAGTTGTGACCTTGAACGCTCCTTCATAAGTAGATAACTCCTACACGATAGAAAAGACGTTCAAGAGAAAACGGTCTAAGATTTACTGCAATTAGTATGCAGCAGAGCTTTCAGAAAATGCCCAAATAATATACACGTTAATTCGAATCCGTTTTGTACGCAAAGTAGCAATCCGCGAGCAATATAAGGCACTTAGCGATGTCTATCTATGTTCTATACCATGCCAATGTAACTATCATATCTTAGCGTTCGCATAGAGCACCTAGAGTTGTGACCTTGACCGCTCCTTCATAAGTAGATAACTACTACACAATAGAAAAGACGTACAAGTGAAAATGGATTTAGTTTTACTGCAATTACCATGCAGCAGAGCTGCCAAATAATGCCCAGATAATATACGCGTCAATTCTAATTCATTTTGTAAACAAAGCAGCAATCCGTGGGCTATTAAGGACACTTCGCGATGTCTATCCATGTTATATACCATGCCAATGTAACTATCATATCTTAGCGTTCGCATAGAGCACCTAGAGTTGTGACCTTGAACGCTCCTTCATAAGTAGATAACTACTACACAATAGAAAAGACGTACAAGTGAACATGGATTTAGTTTTACGGCAATTAGCATACAGCAGAGCTGCCAAATAATGCCCAGATAATATACGTGTTAATTCCAATGCGTTTTGTAAACAAAGCAGCAATCCGTGGGCTATTAAGGACACTTTGCGATGCCTATCCATTTTCTATACCATGCCATTATAACTACCATATCTTAGCGTTTGCATACAGCACCTAGAGTTGTGACCTTGAACGCTCCTTCATATGTAGATAACTCCTACACGATAGAAAAGACGTTCAAGAGAAAACGGTCTATGTTTTACTGCAATTAGTATGCAGCAGAGCTTTCGAAAAGTACCCAATTAATATACACGTCAATTCGAACGCGTTTTGTACGCAAAGTATCAATCCGCGGGCTATATAAGGCACTTCGCGATGTCTATCCATGTTCTATACCATGCCAATGTAACTATCATATCTTGGCGTTCGCATAGAGCACCTAGAGTTGTGACCTTGACCGCTCCTTCATAAGTATATAACTACTACACAATAGAAAAGACGTACAAGTGAAAATGGATTTAGTTTTACTGCAATTACCATGCAGCAGAGCTGCCAAATAATTCCCAGATAATACACGCGTTAATTCTAATGCGTTTTGTAAACAAAGCAGCAATCCGTGGGCTATTAAGGACACTTTGCGATGCCTATCCATTATCTATACCATGCCAATGTAACTATCATATCTTAGCGTTCACATACAGCACCTAGAGTTGTGACCTTGAACGCTCCTTCATAAGTAGGTAACTCCTACACGATAGAAAAGACGTTCAAGAGAAGACGGTCTAAGTTTTACTGCAATTAGTATGCAGCAGAGCTTTCAAAAAGTACCCAATTAATATACACGTCAATTCGAACGCGTTTTGTAGGCAAAGTAGCAATCCGCGGGCTATATAAGGCACTTCGCGATGTCTATCCATGTTATATACCATGCCAATGTAACTACCATATCTTAGCGTTCGCATAGAGCACATAGAGTTGTGACCTTGAACGCTCCTTCATAAGTAGATAACTCCTACACGATAGAAAAGACGTTCAAGAGAAAACGGTCTAAGATTTACTGCAATTAGTAAGCAGCAGAGCTTTCAGAAAATGCCTAAATAATATACACGTTAATTCGAATCCGTTTTGTAAGCAAAGTAGCAATCCGCGGGCAATATAAGGCACTTAGCGATGTCTATCTATGTTCTATACCATGCCAATGTAACTATCATATCTTAGCGTTCGCATAAAGCTCCTAGAGTTGTGACCTTGAACGCTCCTTCATAAGTAGATATCTCCTACACGATATAAAAGACGTACAATAGAAAACGGACTAAGTTTAACTGCAATTATCATGCAGCAGAGCTGCCAAATAATGCCCAAATAATATACGCGTTAATTCGAATGCGTTTTGTAAACAAAGCAGCAATCCGTAGTCTATTAAGGACACTTCGCGATGCCTATCCATTTTCTATACCATGCCATTGTAACTACCATATCTTAGCGTTCGCATACAGTACCTAGAGTTGTGTCCTTGAACGCTCCTTCATAAGTAGATAACTCCTACACGATAGAAAAGACGTTCAAGAGAAATCGGTCTAAGTTTTACTGCAATTAGTATGCAGCAGAGCTTTCAGAAAATGCCCAAATAATATACACGTTAATTCGAACCCGTCTTGTACGCAAAGTAGCAATCCGCGGGCAATATAAGGCACTTAGCGATGTCTATCTATGTTCTATACCATGCCAATGTAACTATCATATCTTAGCGTTCGCATACAGCACCTAGAGTTGTGACCTTGAACGCTCCTTCATAAGTAGATAACTCCTACACGATAGAAAAGACGTTCAAGAGAAAACGGTCTAAGATTTACTGCAATTAGTATGCAGCAGAGCTTTCAGAAAATGCCCAAATAATATACACGTTAATTCGAATCCGTTTTGTACGCAAAGTAGCAATCCGCGGGCAATATAAGGCACTTAGCGATGTCTATCTATGTTCTATACCATGCCAATGTAACTATCATATCTTAGCGTTCGCATAGAGCTCCTAGAGTTGTGACCTTGAACGCTCCTTCATAAGTAGATATCTCCTACACGATATAAAAGACGTATAATAGAAAACGGACTAAGTTTTACTGCAATTAGTATGCAGCAGAGCTTTCTGAAAATGGCCAAATAATATACACGTTAATTCGAACCCGTCTTGTACGCAAAGTAGCAATCCGCGGGCAATATAAGGCACTTAGCGATGTCTATCTATATTCTATACCATGCCAATGTAACTATCATATCTTAGCGTTCGCATACAGCACCTAGAGTTGTGACCTTGAACGCTCCTTCATAAGTAGATAACTCCTACACGATAGAAAAGACGTTCAAGAGAAAACGGTCTATGTTTTACTGCAATTAGTATCCAGCAGAGCTTTCAAAAAGTACCCAATTAATATACACGTCAATTCGAACGCGTTTTGTACGCAAAGTATTAATCCGCAGACTATATAAGGCACTTCGCGATGTCTATCCATGTTCTATACCATGCCAATGTAACTATCATATCTTAGCGTTCGCATAGAGCACCTAGAGTTGTGACCTTGACCGCTCCTTCATAAGTAGATAACTACTACACAATAGAAAAGACGTACAAGTGAAAATGGATTTAGTTTTACTGCAATTACCATGCAGCAGAGCTGCCAAATAATGCCCAGATAATATACGCGTTAATTCTAAGGCGTTTTGTAAACAAAGCAGCAATCCGTGGGCTATTAAGGACACTTTGCGATGCCTATCCATTTTCTATACCATGCCATTGTAACTACCATATCTTAGCGTTTGCACACAGCACCTAGAGTTGTGACCTTGAACGCTCCTTCATATGTAGATAACTCCTACACGATAGAAAAGACGTTCAAGAGAAAACGGTCTATGTTTTACTGCAATTAGTATGCAGCAGAGCTTTCGAAAAGTACCCAATTAATATACACGTCAATTCGAACGCGTTTTGTACGCAAAGTATCAATCCGCGGGCTATACAAGGCACTTCGCGATGTCTATCCATGTTCTATACCATGCCAATGTAACTATCATATCTTGGCGTTCGCATAGAGCACCTAGAGTTGTGACCTTGACCGCTCCTTCATAAGTAGATAACTACTACACAATAGAAAAGACGTACAAGTGAAAATGGATTTAGTTTTACTGCATTTACCATGCAGCAGAGCTGCCAAATAATTCCCAGATAATACACGCGTTAATTCTAATGCGTTTTGTAAACAAAGCAGCAATCCGTGGGCTATTAAGGACACTTTGCGATGCCTATCCATTTTCTATACCATGCCAATGTAACTATCATATCTTAGCGTTCACATACAGCACCTAGAGTTGTGATCGTGAACGCTCCTTCATAAGTAGGTAACTCCTACACGATAGAAAAGACGTTCAAGAGAAGACGGTCTAAGTTTTACTGCAATTAGTATGCAGCAGAGCTTTCAAAAAGTACCCAATTAATATACACGTCAATTCGAACGCGTTTTGTAGGCAAAGTAGCAATCCGCGGGCTATATAAGGCACTTCGCGATGTCTATCCATGTTCTATACCATGCCAATGTAACTACCATATCTTAGCGTTCGCATAGAGCACATAGAGTTGTGACCTTGAACGCTCCTTCATAAGTAGATAACCCCTACACGATAGAAAAGACGTTCAAGAGAAAACAGTCTAAGTTTTACTGCAATTAGTATGCATCAGAGCTTTCAGAAAATGCCCAAATAATATACACGTTAATTCGAACCCGTCTTGTACGCAAAGTAGCAATCCGCGGGCAATATAAGGCACTTAGCGATGTCTATCTATGTTCTATACCATGCCAATGTAACTATCATATCTTAGCGTTCGCAAACAGCACCTAGAGTTGTGACCTTGAACGCTCCTTCATAAGTAGATAACTCCTACACGATAGAAAAGACGTTCAAGAGAAAAAGGTCTAAGATTTACTGCAATTAGTATGCAGCAGAGCTTTCAGAAAATGCCCAAATAATATACACGTTAATTCGAATCCGTTTTGTACGCAAAGTAGCAATCCGCGAGCAATATAAGGCACTTAGCGATGTCTATCTATGTTCTATACCATGCCAATGTAACTATCATATCTTGGCGTTCGCATAGAGCTCCTAGAGTTGTGACCTTGAACGCTCCTTCATAAGTAGATATCTCCTACACGATATAAAAGACGTACAATAGAAAACGGACTAAGTTTAACTGCAATTATCATGCAGCAGAGCTGCCAAATAATGCCCAAATAATATACGCGTTAATTCGAATGCGTTTTGTAAACAAAGCAGCAATCCGTGGTCTATTAAGGACACTTCGCGATGCCTATCCATTTTCTATACCATGCCATTGTAACTACCATATCTTAGCGTTCGCATACAGTACCTAGAGTTGAGACCTTGACGCTCCTTCATAAGTAGATAACTCCTACACGATAGAAAAGACGTTCAAGAGAAAACAGTCTAAGTTTTACTGCAATTAGTATGCAGCAGAGCTTTCAGAAAATGCCCAAATAATATACACGTTAATTCGAACCCGTCTTGTACGCAAAGTAGCAATCCGCGGGCAATATAAGGCACTTAGCGATGTCTATCTATGTTCTATACCATGCCAATGTAACTATCATATCTTAGCGTTCGCATACAGCACCTAGAGTTGTGACCTTGAACGCTCCTTCATAAGTAGATAACTCCTACACGATAGAAAAGACGTTCAAGAGAAAAAGGTCTAAGATTTACTGCAATTAGTATGCAGCAGAGCTTTCAGAAAATGCCCAAATAATATACACGTTAATTCGAATCCGTTTTGTACGCAAAGTAGCAATCCGCGGGCAATATAAGGCACTTAGCGATGTCTATCTATGTTCTATACCATGCCAATGTAACTATCATATCTTAGCGTTCGCATGGAGCTCCTAGAGTTGTGACCTTGAACGCTCCTCATAAGTAGATATCTCCTACACGATATAAAAGACGTACAATAGAAAACGGACTAAGTTTAACTGCAATTAGCATGCAGCAGAGCTGCCAAATAATGCCCAAATAATATACGCGTTAATTCGAATGCGTTTTGTAAACAAAGCAGCAATCCGTGGTCTATTAAGGACACTTCGCGATGCCTATCCATTTTCTATACCATGCCATTGTAACTACCATATCTTAGCGTTCGCATACAGTACCTAGAGTTGTGACCTTGAACGCTCCTTCATAAGTAGATAGCTCCTACACGATAGAAAAGACGTTCAAGAGAAATCGGTCTAAGTTTTACTGCAATTAGTATGCAGCAGAGCTTTCAGAAAATGCCCAAATAATATACACGTTAATTCGAACCCGTCTTGTACGCAAAGTAGCAATCCGCGGGCAATATAAGGCACTTAGCGATGTCTATCTATGTTCTATACCATGCCAATGTAACTATCATATCTTAGCGTTCGCATACAGCACCTAGAGTTGTGACCTTGAACGCTCCTTCATAAGTAGATAACTCCTACACGATAGAAAAGACGTTCAAGAGAAAACGGTCTAAGATTTACTGCAATTAGTATGCAGCAGAGCTTTCAGAAAATGCCCAAATAATATACACGTTAATTCGAATCCGTTTTGTACGCAAAGTAGCAATCCGCGGGCAATATAAGGCACTTAGCGATGTCTATCCATGTTATATACCATGCCAATGTAACTATCATATCTTAGCGTTCGCATAGAGCACCTAGAGTTGTGACCTTGAACGCTCCTTCATAAGTAGATAACTACTACACAATAGAAAAGACGTACAAGTGAACATGGATTTAGTTTTACGGCAATTAGCATGCAGCAGAGCTGCCAAATAATGCCCAGATAATATACGCGTTAATTCTAATGCGTTTTGTAAACAAAGCAGCAATCCGTGGGCTATTAAGGACACTTTGCGATGCCTATCCATTTTCTATACCATGCCATTATAACTACCATATCTTAGCGTTTGCATACAGCACCTAGAGTTGTGACCTTGAACGCTCCTTCATATGTAGATAACTCCTACACGATAGAAAAGACGTTCAAGAGAAAACGGTCTATGTTTTACTGCAATTAGTATGCAGCAGAGCTTTCGAAAAGTACCCAATTAATATACACGTCAATTCGAACGCGTTTTGTACGCAAAGTATCAATCCGCGGGCTATATAAGGCACTTCGCGATGTCTATCCATGTTCTATACCATGCCAATGTAACTATCATATCTTAGCGTTCGCATAGAGCACCTAGAGTTGTGACCTTGACCGCTCCTTCATAAGTAGATAACTACCACTCAATAGAAAAGACGTACAAGTGAAAATGGATTTAGTTTTACTGCAATTACCATGCAGCAGAGCTGCCAAATAATGCCCAGATAATATACGCGTTAATTCTAATGCGTTTTGTAAACAAAGCAGCAATCCGTGGGCTATTAAGGACACTTTGCGATGCCTATCCATTTTCTATACCATGCCAATGTAACTATCATATCTTAGCGTTCGCATACAGCACCTAGAGTTGTGACCTTGAACGCTCCTTCATAAGTAGATAACTCCTACACGATAGAAAAGACGTTCAAGAGAAAACGGTCTATGTTTTACTGCAATTAGTATCCAGCAGAGCTTTCAAAAAGTACCCAATTAATATACACGTCAATTCGAACGCGTTTTGTACGCAAAGTATTAATCCGCAGACTATATAAGGCACTTCGCGATGTCTATCCATGTTCTATACCATGCCAATGTAACTATCATATCTTAGCGTTCGCATAGAGCACCTAGAGTTGTGACCTTGACCGCTCCTTCATAAGTAGATAACTACTACACAATAGAAAAGACGTACAAGTGAAAATGGATTTAGTTTTACTGCAATTACCATGCAGCAGAGCTGCCAAATAATGCCCAGATAATATACGCGTTAATTCTAAGGCGTTTTGTAAACAAAGCAGCAATCCGTGGGCTATTAAGGACACTTTGCGATGCCTATCCATTTTCTATACCATGCCATTGTAACTACCATATCTTAGCGTTTGCACACAGCACCTAGAGTTGTGACCTTGAACGCTCCTTCATATGTAGATAACTCCTACACGATAGAAAAGACGTTCAAGAGAAAACGGTCTATGTTTTACTGCAATTAGTATGCAGCAGAGCTTTCGAAATGTACCCAATTAATATACACGTCAATTCGAACGCGTTTTGTACGCAAAGTATCAATCCGCGGGCTATACAAGGCACTTCGCGATGTCTATCCATGTTCTATACCATGCCAATGTAACTATCATATCTTGGCGTTCGCATAGAGCACCTAGAGTTGTGACCTTGACCGCTCCTTCATAAGTAGATAACTACTACACAATAGAAAAGACGTACAAGTGAAAATGGATTTAGTTTTACTGCATTTACCATGCAGCAGAGCTGCCAAATAATTCCCAGATAATACACGCGTTAATTCTAATGCGTTTTGTAAACAAAGCAGCAATCCGTGGGCTATTAAGGACACTTTGCGATGCCTATCCATTTTCTATACCATGCCAATGTAACTATCATATCTTAGCGTTCACATACAGCACCTAGAGTTGTGATCGTGAACGCTCCTTCATAAGTAGGTAACTCCTACACGATAGAAAAGACGTTCAAGAGAAGACGGTCTAAGTTTTACTGCAATTAGTATGCAGCAGAGCTTTCAAAAAGTACCCAATTAATATACACGTCAATTCGAACGCGTTTTGTAGGCAAAGTAGCAATCCGCGGGCTATATAAGGCACTTCGCGATGTCTATCCATGTTCTATACCATGCCAATGTAACTACCATATCTTAGCGTTCGCATAGAGCACATAGAGTTGTGACCTTGAACGCTCCTTCATAAGTAGATAACCCCTACACGATAGAAAAGACGTTCAAGAGAAAACAGTCTAAGTTTTACTGCAATTAGTATGCAGCAGAGCTTTCAGAGAATGCCCAAATAATATACACGTTAATTCGAACCCGTCTTGTACGCAAAGTAGCAATCCGCGGGCAATATAAGGCACTTAGCGATGTCTATCTATGTTCTATACCATGCCAATGTAACTATCATATCTTAGCGTTCGCAAACAGCACCTAGAGTTGTGACCTTGAACGCTCCTTCATAAGTAGATAACTCCTACACGATAGAAAAGACGTTCAAGAGAAAAAGGTCTAAGATTTACTGCAATTAGTATGCAGCAGAGCTTTCAGAAAATGCCCAAATAATATACACGTTAATTCGAATCCGTTTTGTACGCAAAGTAGCAATCCGCGAGCAATATAAGGCACTTAGCGATGTCTATCTATGTTCTATACCATGCCAATGTAACTATCATATCTTGGCGTTCGCATAGAGCTCCTAGAGTTGTGACCTTGAACGCTCCTTCATAAGTAGATATCTCCTACACGATATAAAAGACGTACAATAGAAAACGGACTAAGTTTAACTGCAATTATCATGCAGCAGAGCTGCCAAATAATGCCCAAATAATATACGCGTTAATTCGAATGCGTTTTGTAAACAAAGCAGCAATCCGTGGTCTATTAAGGACACTTCGCGATGCCTATCCATTTTCTATACCATGCCATTGTAACTACCATATCTTAGCGTTCGCATACAGTACCTAGAGTTGAGACCTTGACGCTCCTTCATAAGTAGATAACTCCTACACGATAGAAAAGACGTTCAAGAGAAAACAGTCTAAGTTTTACTGCAATTAGTATGCAGCAGAGCTTTCAGAAAATGCCCAAATAATATACACGTTAATTCGAACCCGTCTTGTACGCAAAGTAGCAATCCGCGGGCAATATAAGGCACTTAGCGATGTCTATCTATGTTCTATACCATGCCAATGTAACTATCATATCTTAGCGTTCGCATACAGCACCTAGAGTTGTGACCTTGAACGCTCCTTCATAAGTAGATAACTCCTACACGATAGAAAAGACGTTCAAGAGAAAAAGGTCTAAGATTTACTGCAATTAGTATGCAGCAGAGCTTTCAGAAAATGCCCAAATAATATACACGTTAATTCGAATCCGTTTTGTACGCAAAGTAGCAATCCGCGGGCAATATAAGGCACTTAGCGATGTCTATCTATGTTCTATACCATGCCAATGTAACTATCATATCTTAGCGTTCGCATGGAGCTCCTAGAGTTGTGACCTTGAACGCTCCTCATAAGTAGATATCTCCTACACGATATAAAAGACGTACAATAGAAAACGGACTAAGTTTAACTGCAATTAGCATGCAGCAGAGCTGCCAAATAATGCCCAAATAATATACGCGTTAATTCGAATGCGTTTTGTAAACAAAGCAGCAATCCGTGGTCTATTAAGGACACTTCGCGATGCCTATCCATTTTCTATACCATGCCATTGTAACTACCATATCTTAGCGTTCGCATACAGTACCTAGAGTTGTGACCTTGAACGCTCCTTCATAAGTAGATAGCTCCTACACGATAGAAAAGACGTTCAAGAGAAATCGGTCTAAGTTTTACTGCAATTAGTATGCAGCAGAGCTTTCAGAAAATGCCCAAATAATATACACGTTAATTCGAACCCGTCTTGTACGCAAAGTAGCAATCCGCGGGCAATATAAGGCACTTAGCGATGTCTATCTATGTTCTATACCATGCCAATGTAACTATCATATCTTAGCGTTCGCATACAGCACCTAGAGTTGTGACCTTGAACGCTCCTTCATAAGTAGATAACTCCTACACGATAGAAAAGACGTTCAAGAGAAAACGGTCTAAGATTTACTGCAATTAGTATGCAGCAGAGCTTTCAGAAAATGCCCAAATAATATACACGTTAATTCGAATCCGTTTTGTACGCAAAGTAGCAATCCGCGGGCAATATAAGGCACTTAGCGATGTCTATCCATGTTATATACCATGCCAATGTAACTATCATATCTTAGCGTTCGCATAGAGCACCTAGAGTTGTGACCTTGAACGCTCCTTCATAAGTAGATAACTACTACACAATAGAAAAGACGTACAAGTGAACATGGATTTAGTTTTACGGCAATTAGCATGCAGCAGAGCTGCCAAATAATGCCCAGATAATATACGCGTTAATTCTAATGCGTTTTGTAAACAAAGCAGCAATCCGTGGGCTATTAAGGACACTTTGCGATGCCTATCCATTTTCTATACCATGCCATTATAACTACCATATCTTAGCGTTTGCATACAGCACCTAGAGTTGTGACCTTGAACGCTCCTTCATATGTAGATAACTCCTACACGATAGAAAAGACGTTCAAGAGAAAACGGTCTATGTTTTACTGCAATTAGTATGCAGCAGAGCTTTCGAAAAGTACCCAATTAATATACACGTCAATTCGAACGCGTTTTGTACGCAAAGTATCAATCCGCGGGCTATATAAGGCACTTCGCGATGTCTATCCATGTTCTATACCATGCCAATGTAACTATCATATCTTAGCGTTCGCATAGAGCACCTAGAGTTGTGACCTTGACCGCTCCTTCATAAGTAGATAACTACCACTCAATAGAAAAGACGTACAAGTGAAAATGGATTTAGTTTTACTGCAATTACCATGCAGCAGAGCTGCCAAATAATGCCCAGATAATATACGCGTTAATTCTAATGCGTTTTGTAAACAAAGCAGCAATCCGTGGGCTATTAAGGACACTTTGCGATGCCTATCCATTTTCTATACCATGCCAATGTAACTATCATATCTTAGCGTTCGCATACAGCACCTAGAGTTGTGACCTTGAACGCTCCTTCATAAGTAGATAACTCCTACACGATAGAAAAGACGTTCAAGAGAAGACGGTCTAAGTTTTACTGCAATTAGTATGCAGCAGAGCTTTCAAAAAGTACCCAATTAATATACACGTCAATTCGAACGCGTTTTGTAGGCAAAGTAGCAATCGGGCTATATAAGGCACTTCGCGATGTCTATCCATGTTCTATACCATGCCAATGTAACTACCATATCTTAGCGTTCGCATAGAGCACATAGAGTTGTGACCTTGAACGCTCCTTCATAAGTAGATAACTCCTACACGATAGAAAAGACGTTCAAGAGAAAACGGTCTAAGTTTTACTGCAATTAGTATGCATCAGAGCTTTCAGAAAATGCCCAAATAATATACACGTTAATTCGAACCCGTCTTGTACGCAAAGTAGCAATCCGCGGGCAATATAAGGCACTTAGCGATGTCTATCTATGTTCTATACCATGCCAATGTAACTATCATATCTTAGCGTTTGCATACAGCACCTAGACTTGTGACCTTGAACGCTCCTTCATATGTAGATAACTCCTACACGATAGAAAAGACGTTGAAGAGAAAACGGTCTAAGTTTTACTGCAATTAGTATGCAGCAGAGCTTTCAAAAAGTACCCAATTAATATACACGTCAATTCGAAAGCGTTTTGTACGCAAAGTATTAATCCGCGGGCTATATAAGGCACTTCGCGATGTCTATCCATGTTCTATACCATGCCAATGTAACTATCATATCTTGGCGTTCGCACAGAGCACCTAGAGTTGTGACCTTGACCGCTCCTTCATAAGTAGATAACTACTACACAATAGAAAAGACGTACAAGTCAAAATGGATTTAGTTTTACTGCAATTACCATGCAGCAGAGCTGCCAAATAATGCCCAGATAATATACGCGTTAATTCTAATGCGTTTTGTAAACAAAGCAGCAATCCGTAGCCTATTAAGGACACTTTTCGATGCCTCTCCATTTTCTATACCATGCCAATGTAACTATCATATCTTAGCGTTCGCATAGAGCACCTAGAGTTGTGACCTTGAACGCTCCTTCATAAGTAGGTAACTCCTACACGATAGAAAAGACGTTAAAGAGAAAACGGTTTAAGTTTTACTGCAATTAGTATGCAGCAGAGCTTTCAAAAAGTACCCAATTAATATACACGTCAATTCGAACGCGTTTTGTAGGCAAAGTAGCAATCGGGCTATATAAGGCACTTCGCGATGTCTATCCATGTTCTATACCATGCCAATGTAACTACCATATCTTAGCGTTCGCATAGAGCACATAGAGTTGTGACCTTGAACGCTCCTTCATAAGTAGATAACTCCTACACGATAGAAAATACGTTCAAGAGAAAACGGTCTAAGTTTTACTGCAATTAGTATGCATCAGAGCTTTCAGAAAATGCCCAAATAATATACACGTTAATTCGAACCCGTCTTGTACGCAAAGTAGCAATCCGCGGGCAATATAAGGCACTTAGCGATGTCTATCTATGTTCTATACCATGCCAATGTAACTATCATATCTTAGCGTTCCCATAGAGCACCTAGAGTTGTGACCTTGAACGCTCCTTCATAAGTAGATATCTCCTACACGATATAAAAGACGTACAATAGAAAACGGACTAAGTTTAACTGCAATTAGCATGCAGCAGAGCTGCCAAATAATGCCCAAATAATATACGCCTTAATTCGAATGGGTTTTGTAAACAAAGCAGCAATCCGTGGTCTATTAAGGACACTTCGCGATGCCTATCCATTTTCTATACCATGCCATTGTAACTACCATATCCTAGCGTTCGCATACAGTACCTAGAGTTGTGACCTTGAACGCTCCTTCATAAGTAGATAACTCCTACACGATAGAAAAGACGTTCAAGAGAAAACGGTCTAAGTTTTACTGCAATTAGTATGCAGCAGAGCTTTCAGAAAATGCCCAAATAATATACACGTTAATTCGAACCCGTTTTGTACGCAAAGTAGCAATCCGCGGGCAATATAAGGCACTTAGCGATGTCTATCTATGTTCTATACCATGCCAATGTAACTATCATATCTTAGCGTTTGCATACAGCACCTAGACTTGTGACCTTGAACGCTCCTTCATATGTAGATAACTCCTACACGATAGAAAAGACGTTGAAGAGAAAACGGTCTAAGTTTTACTGCAATTAGTATGCAGCAGAGCTTTCAAAAAGTACCCAATTAATATACACGTCAATTCGAAAGCGTTTTGTACGCAAAGTATTAATCCGCGGGCTATATAAGGCACTTCGCGATGTCTATCCATGTTCTATACCATGCCAATGTAACTATCATATCTTGGCGTTCGCACAGAGCACCTAGAGTTGTGACCTTGACCGCTCCTTCATAAGTAGAAAACTACTACACAATAGAAAAGACGTACAAGTCAAAATGGATTTAGTTTTACTGCAATTACCATGCAGCAGAGCTGCCAAATAATGCCCAGATAATATACGCGTTAATTCTAATGCGTTTTGTAAACAAAGCAGCAATCCGTAGCCTATTAAGGACACTTTTCGATGCCTCTCCATTTTCTATACCATGCCAATGTAACTATCATATCTTAGCGTTCGCATAGAGCACCTAGAGTTGTGACCTTGAACGCTCCTTCATAAGTAGGTAACTCCTACACGATAGAAAAGACGTTAAAGAGAAAACGGTTTAAGTTTTACTGCAATTGGTATGCAGCAGAGCTTTCAAAAAGTACCCAATTAATATACACGTCATTTCGAACGCGTTTTGTACGCAAAGTAGCAGTCCGCGGGCAATATAAGGCACTTAGCGATGTCTATCTATGTTCTATACCATGCCAATGTAACTATCATATCTTAGCGTTGGCATACAGCACCTAGACTTGTGACCTTGAACGCTCCTTCTTATGTAGATAACTCCTACACGATAGAAAAGACGTTGAAGAGAAAACGGTCTAAGTTTTACTGCAATTAGTATGCAGCAGAGCTTTCAAAAAGTACCCAATTAATATACACGTCAATTCGAACGCATTTTGTACGCAAAGTAGCAGTCCGCGGGCTATATAAGGCACTTCGCGATGTCTATCCATGTTCTATACCATGCCAATGTAACTACCATATCTTAGCGTTTGCATAGAGCTCATAGAGTTGTGACCTTGAACGCTCCTTCATAAGTAGATAACTCCTACAAGATAGAAAAGACGTTCAAGAGAAAACGGTCTAAATTTTACTGCAATTAGTATGCAGCAGAGCTTTCAGAAAATGCCCAAATAATATACACGTTAATTCGAACCCGTTTTGTACGCAATGTGGCAATCCGCGGGCAATATAAGGCACTTAGCGATGTCTATCTATGTTCTATACCATGCCAATGTAACTAAGAAACAACAATATAACTAAGAAACATGTACAATAGAAAACGGACTAAGTTTAACTGCAAATAGTATGCAGCAGAGCTGCCAAATAATGCCCAGATAATATACGCGTTAATTCGAATGCGTTTTGTAAACAAAGCAGCAATCCGTGGGCTATTAAGGACACTTCGCGATGCCTATCCATTTTCTATACCATGCCATTGTAACTACCATATCTTAGCGTTCGCATACAGTACCTAGAGTTTTGACCTTGAACGCTCCTTCATAAGTAGATAACTCCTACACGATAGAAAAGACGTTCAAGAGAAAACGGTCTAAATTTTACTGCAATTAGTATGCAGCAGAGCTTTCAGAAAATGCCCAAATAATATACACGTTAATTCGAACCCGTTTTGTACGCAAAGTAGCAATCCGCGGGCAATATAAGGCACTTCGCGATGTCTATCCATGTTCTATACCATGCCAATGTAACTATCATATCTTGGCGTTCGCATAGAGCACCTAGAGTTGTGACCTTGACCGCTCCTTCATAAGTAGATAACTACTACACAATAGAAAAGACGTACAAGTGAAAATGGATTTAGTTTTACTGCAATTACCATGCAGCAGAGCTGCCAAATAATGCCCAGATAATATACGCGTTAATTCTAATGCGTTTTGTAAACAAAGCAGCAATCCGTGGGCTATTAAGGACACTTTGCGATGCCTATCCATTTTCTATACCATGCCAATGTAACTACCATATCTTAGCGTTCGCATAGAGCACATAGAGTTGTGACCTTGAACGCTCCTTCATAAGTAGATAACTCCTACAAGATAGAAAAGACGTTCAAGAGAAAACGGTCTAAATTTTACTGCAATTAGTATGCAGCAGAGCTTTCAGAAAATGCCCAAATAATATACACGTTAATTCGAACCCGTTTTGTACGCAATGTAGCAATCCGCGGGCAATATAAGGCACTTAGCGATGTCTATCTGTGTTCTATACCATGCCAATGTAACTATCATATCTTAGCGTTCGCATACAGCACCTAGAGTTGTGACCTTGAACGCTCCTTCATAAGTAGATAACTCATACACGATAGAAAAGACGTTCAAGAGAAGACGATCTATGTTTTACTGCAATTAGTATCCAGCAGAGCTTTCAAAAAGTACCCAATTAATATACACGTCAATTCGAACCCGTTTTGTACGCAAAGTATTAATCCGCGGACTATATAGGGCACTTCGCGATGTCTATCCATGTTCTATACCATGCCAATGTAACTATCATATCTTAGCGTTCGCATAGAGCACCTAGAGTTGTGACCTTGACCGCTCCTTCATAATTAGATAACTACTACACAATAGAAAAGACGTACAAGTGAAAATGGATTTAGTTTTACTGTAATTACCATGCAGCAGAACTGCCAAGTAATGCCCAGATAATATACGCGTTAATTCTAAGGCGTTTTGTAAACAAAGCAGCAATCCGTGGGCTATTAAGGACACTTTGCGATGCCTATCCATTTTCTATACCATGCCAATGTAACTATCATATCTTAGCGTTCGCATACAGCACCTAGAGTTGTGAAGTTGAACGCTCCTTCATAAGTAGGTAACTCCTACACGATAGAAAAGACGTTGAAGAGAAAACGGTTTAAGATTTACTGCAATTAGTATTCAGCAGAGCTTTCAAAAAGTACCCAATTAATATACACGTCAATTCGAACGCGTTTTGTACTCAAAGTAGCAGTCCGCGGGCTATATAAGGCACTTCGCGATGTCTATCCATGTTCCATACCATGCCAATGTAACTACCATATCTTAGCGTTCGCATAGAGCACATAGAGTTGTGACCTTGAACGCTCCTTCATAAGTAGATAACTCCGACAAGATAGAAAAGATGTTCAAGAGAAAACGGTCTAAATTTTACTGCAATTAGTATGCAGCAGAGCTTTCAGAAAATGCCCAAATAATATACACGTTTATTCGAACCCGTTTTGTACGCAAAGTAGCAATCCGCGGGCAATATAAGGTACTTAGCGATGTCTATCTATGTTCTATACAATGCTAATGTAACTATCATATCTTAGCGTTCGCATAGAGCTCCTAGAGTTGTGACCTTGAACGCTCCTTCATAAGTAGATATCTCCTACACGATATAAAAGACGTACAATAGAAAACGGACTAAGTTTAACTGCAAATAGTATGCAGCAGAGCTGCCAAATAATGCCCATATAATATACGCGTTAATTCGAATGCGTTTTGTAAACAAAGCAGCAATCCGTGGGCTATTAAGGACACTTCGCGATGCCTATCCATTTTCTATACCATGCCATTGTAACTACCATATCTTAGCGTTCGCATACAGTACCTAGAGTTGTGACCTTGAACGCTCCTTCATAAGTAGATAACTCCTACACGATAGAAAAGACGTTCAAGAGAAAACGGTCTAAGATTTACTGCAACTAGTATGCAGCAGAGCTTTCAGAAAATGCCCAAATAATATACACGTTAATTCGAATCCGTTTTGTACGCAAAGTAGCAATCCGCGGGCAATATAAGGCACTTAGCGATGTCTATCTATGTTCTATACCATGCCAATGTAACTATCATATCTTAGCGTTCGCATGGAGCTCCTAGAGTTGTGACCTTGAACGCTCCTTCATAAGTAGATATCTCCTACACGATATAAAAGACGTACAATAGAAAACGGACTAAGTTTAACTGCAATTAGCATGCAGCAGAGCTGCTAAATAATGCCCAAATAATATACGCGTTAATTCGAACCCGTCTTGTACGCAAAGTAGCAATCCGCGGGCAATAAAAGGCACTTAGCGATGTCTATCTATGTTCTATACCATGCCAATGTAACTATCATATCTTAGCGTTCGCGTAGAGCTCCTAGAGTTGTGACCTTGAACGCTCCTTCATAAGTAGATATCTCCTACACGATATAAAAGACGTACAATAGAAAACGGACTAAGTTTAACTGCAATTAGCATGCAGCAGAGCTGCCAAAGAATGCCCAAATAATATACGCGTTAATTCGAATGCGTTTTGTAAACAAAGCAGCAATCCGTGGTCTATTAAGGACACTTAGCGATGCTTATCCATTTTCTATACCATGCCATTGTAACTACCATATCTTAGCGTTCGCATACAGTACCTAGAGTTGTGACCTTGAACGCTCCTTCATAAGTAGATAACTCCTACACGATAGAAAAGACGTTCAAGAGAAAACGGTCTAAGTTTTACTGCAATTAGTATGCAGCAGAGCTTTCAGAAAATGCCCAAATAATATACACGTTAATTCGAACCCGTCTAGTACGCAAAGTAGCAATCCGCGGGCAATATAAGGCACTTAGCGATGTCTATCTATGTTCTATACCATGCCAATGTAACTATCATATCTTAGCGTTCGCATACAGCACCTAGAGTTGTGACCTTGAACGCTCCTTCATAAGTATATAACTCCTACACGATAGAAAAGACGTTCAAGAGAAAACGGTCTAAGATTTACTGCACTTAGTATGCAGCAGAGCTTTCAGAAAATGCCCAAATAATATACACGTTAATTCGAGCCCGTCTTGTACGCAAAGTAGCAATCCGCGGGCAATATAAGGCACTTAGCGATGTCTATCTATGTTCTATACCATGCCAATGTAACTATCATATCTTGGCGTTCGCATAGAGCTCCTAGAGTTGTGACCTTGAACGCTCCTTCATAAGTAGATATCTCCTACACGATATAAAAGACGTACAATAGAAAACGGACTAAGTTTAACTGCAATTAGTGTGCAGCAGAGCTTTCAGAAAATGCCCAAATAATATACACGTTAATTCGAACCCGTCTTGTAAGCAAAGTAGCAATCCGCGGGCAATAAAAGGCACTTAGCGATGTCTATCTATGTTCTATACCATGCCAATGTAACTATTATATCTTAGCGTTCGCATACAGCACCTAGAGTTGTGACCTTGAACGCTCCTTCATAAGTAGATAACTCCTACACGATAGAAAAGACGTTCAAGAGAAAACGGTCTAAGATTTACTGCAATTAGTATGCAGCAGAGCTTTCAGAAAATGCCCAAATAATATACACGTTAATTAGAACCCGTCTTGTACGCAAAGTAGCAATCCGCGGGCAATATAAGGCACTTAGCGATGTCTATCTATGTTCTATACCATGCCAATGTAACTATCATATCTTAGCGTTCGCATACAGCACCTATAGTTGTGACCTTGAACGCTCCTTCATAAGTATATAACTCCTACACGATAGAAAAGACGTTCAAGAGAAAACGGTCTATGTTTTACTGCAATTAGTATCCAGCAGAGCTTTCAAAAAGTACCCAATTAATATACACGTCAATTCGAACGCGTTTTGTACGCAAAGTATTAATCCGCGGACTATATAAGGCACTTCGCGATGTCTATCCATGTTCTATACCATGCCAATGTAACTATCATATCTTAGCGTTCGCATAGAGCACCTAGAGTTGTGACCTTGACCGCTCCTTCATAAGTAGATAATTACTACACAATAGAAAAGACGTACAAGTGAAAATGGATTTAGTTTTACTGCAATTACCATGCAGCAGAGCTGCCAAATAATGCCCAGATAATATACGCGTTAATTCTAATGCGTTTTGTAAACAAAGCAGCAATCCGTGGGCTATTAAGGACACTTTGCGATGCCTATCCATTTTCTATACCATGCCAATGTAACTATCATATCTTAGCGTTCGCATACAGCACCTAGAGTTGTGACCTTGAACGCTCCATCATAAGTAGGTAACTCCTACACGATAGAAAAGACGTTCAAGAGAAGACGGTCTAAGTTTTACTGCAATTAGTATGAAGCAGATCTTTCAAAAAGTACCCAATTAATATACACGTCAATTCGAACGCGTTTTGTAGGCAATGTAGCAATCCGCGGGCTATATAAGGCACTTCGCGATGTCTATCCATGTTCTATACCATGCCAATGTAACTACCATATCTTAGCGTTCGCATAGAGCACATAGAGTTGTGACCTTGAACGCTCCTTCATAAGTAGATAACTCCTACACGATAGAAAAGACGTTCACGAGAAAACGGTCTAAGATTTACTGCAATTAGTATGCAGCAGAGCTTTCAGAAAATGCCCAAATAATATACACTTTAATTCGAATCCGTTTTGTACGCAAAGTAGCAATCCGCGGGCAATATAAGGCACTTAGCGATGTCTATCTATGTTCTATACCATGCCAATGTAACTATCATATCTTAGCGTTCGCATGGAGCTCCTAGAGTTGTGACCTTGAACGCTCCTTCATAAGTAGATATCTCCTACACGATATAAAAGACGTACAATAGAAAACGGACTAAGTTTAACTGCAATTAGCATGCAGCAGAGCTGCCAAATAATGCCCAAATAATATACGCGTTAATTCGAATGCGTTTTGTAAACAAAGCAGCAATCCGTGGTCTATTAAGGACACTTCGCGATGCCTATCCATTTTCTATACCATGCCATTGTAACTACCATATCTTAGGGTTCGCATACAGTACCTAGAGTTGTGACCTTGAACGCTCCTTCATAAGTAGATAACTCCTACACGATAGAAAAGACGTTCAAGAGAAGACGGTCTAAGTTTTACTGCAATTAGTATGCAGCAGAGCTTTCAGAAAATGCCCAAATAATATACACGTTAATTCGATCCCGTCTTGTACGCAAATTAGCAATCCGCGGGCAATATAAGGCACTTAGCGATGTCTATCTATATTCTATACCATGCCAATGTAACTATCATATCTTAGCGTTCGCACACAGCACCTAGAGTTGTGACCTTGAACGCTCCTTCATAAGTAGATAACTCCTACACGATAGAAAAGACGTTCAAGAGAAAACGGTCTAAGATTTACTGCAATTAGTATGCAGCAGAGCTTTCAGAAAATCCCTAAATAATATACACGTTAATTCGAATCCGTTTTGTACGCAAAGTAGCAATCCGCGGGCAATATAAGGCACTTAGCGATGTCTATCAATGTTCTATACCATGCCAATGTAACTATCATATCTTAGCGTTCGCATAGAGCTCCTAGAGTTGTGACCTTGAACGCTCCTTCATAAGTAGATATCTCCTACACGATATAAAAGACGTACAACAGAAAACGGACTAAGTTTAACTGCAATTAGCATGCAGCAGAGCTGCCAAATAATGCCCAAATAATATACGCGTTAATTCGAATGCGTTTTGTAAACAAAGCAGCAATCCGTGGTCTATTAAGGGCACTTCGCGATGCCTATCCATTTTCTATACCATGCCATTGTAACTACCATATCTTAGCGTTCGCACACAGTACCTATAGTTGTGACCTTGAACGCTCCTTCATAAGTAGATAACTCCTACACGATAGAAAAGACGTTCAAGAGAAAACGGTCTAAGTTTTACTGCAATTAGTATGCAGCAGAGCTATCAGAAAATGCCCAAATAATATACACGTTAATTCGAACCCGTCTTGTACGCAAAGTAGCAATCCGCGGGCAATATAAGGCACTTAGCGATGTCTATCTATGTTCTATACCATGCCAATGTAACTATCATATCTTAGCGTTCGCATACAGCACTTAGAGTTGTGACCTTGAACGCTCCTTCATAAGTATATAACTTCTACACGATAGAAAAGACGTTCAAGAGAAAACGGTCTATGTTTTACTGCAATTAGTATCCAGCAGAGCTTTCAAAAAGTACCCAATTAATATACACGTCAATTCGAACGCGTTTTGTACGCAAAGTATTAATCCGCGGACTATATAAGGCACTTCGCGATGTCTATCCATGTTCTATACCATGCCAATGTAACTATCATATCTTAGCGTTCGCATACAGCACCCAGAGTTGTGACCTTGAACGCTCCTTCATAAGTAGGTAACTCCTACACGATAGAAAAGACGTTGAAGAGAAAACGGTCTAAGTTTTACTGCAATTAGTATGCAGCAGAGCTTTCAAAAAGTACCCAATTAATATACACGTCAATTCGAACGCGTTTTGTACGCAAAGTAGCAGTCCGCGGGCTATATAAGGCACTTCGCGTTGTCTATCCATGTTCTATACCATGCCAATGTAACTACCATATCTTAGCGTTCGCATAGAGCACATAGAGTTGTGACCTTGAACGCTCCTTCATAAGTAGATAACTCCTACACGATAGAAAAGACGTTCAAGAGAAAACGGTCTAAATTTTACTGCAATTAATATGCAGCAGAGCTTTCAGAAAATGCCCAAATAATATACACGTTAATTCGAACCCGTTTTGTACGCAAAGTAGCAATCCGCGGGCAATATAAGGCACTTAGCGATGTCTATCTATGTTCTATACAATGCCAATGTAACTATCATATCTTAGCGTTCGCATAGAGCTCCTAGAGTTGTGACCTTGAACGCTCCTTCATAGGTAGATATCTCCTACACGATATAAAAGACGTACAATAGAAAACGGACTAAGTTTAACTGCAAATAGCATGCAGCAGAGCTGCCAAATAATGCCCAGATAATATACGCGTTAATTCGAATGCGTTTTGTACGCAAAGTAGCAATCCGCGGGCTACTTAGGCACTTAGCGATGTCCACTTAGATAAGGCACTTAGCGATGTCTATCTATATTCTATACCATGCCAATGTAACTATCATATCTTAGCGTTCGCATAGAGCTCCTAGAGTTGTGACCTTGATCGCTCCTTCATAAGTAGATATCTCCTACACGATATAAAAGACGTACAATAGAAAACGGACTAAGTTTTACTGCAATTAGTATGCAGCAGAGCTTTCAGAAAATTCCCAAATAATATACACGTTAATTCGAACCCGTCTTGTACGCAAAGTAGCAATCCGCGGGCAATATAAGGCACTTAGCGATGTCTATCTATATTCTATACCATGCCAATGTAACTATCATATCTTAGCGTTCGCATATAGCACCTAGAGTTGTGACCTTGAGCGCTCCTTCATAAGTAGATAACTCCTACACGATAGAAAAGACGTTCAAGAGAAAACAGTCTATGTTTTACTGCAATTAGTATCCAGCAGAGCTTTCAAAAAGTACCCAATTAATATACACGTCAATTCGAAAGCGTTTTGTACGCAAAGTATTAATCCGCGGACTATATAAGGCACTTCGCGATGTCTATCCATGTTCTATACCATGCCAATGTAACTATCATATCTTAGCGTTCGCATAGAGCACCTAGAGTTGTGACCTTGACCGCTCCTTCATAAGTAGATAACTACTACACAATAGAAAAGACGTACAAGTGAAAATGGATTTAGTTTTACTGCAATTACCATGCAGCAGAGCTGCCAAATAATGCCCAGATAATATACGCGTTAATTCTAATGCGTTTTGTAAACAAAGCAGCAATCCGTGGGCTATTAAGGACACTTCGCGATGCCTATCCATTTTCTATACCATGCCATTGTAACTACCATATCTTAGCGTTCGCATACAGTACCTAGAGTTGAGACCTTGACGCTCCTTCATAAGTAGATAACTCCTACACGATAGAAAAGACGTTCAAGAGAAAACGGTCTAAGTTTTACTGCAATTAGTATGCAGCAGAGCTTTCAGAAAATGCCCAAATAATATACACGTTAATTCGAACCCGTCTTGTACGCAAAGTAGCAATCCGCGGGCAATATAAGGCACTTAGCGATGTCTATCTATGTTCTATACCATGCCAATGTATTATCATATCTTAGCGTTCGCATACAGCACCTAGAGTTGTGACCTTGAACGCTCCTTCATAAGTAGATAACTCCTACACGATAGAAAAGACGTTCAAGAGAAAAAGGTCTAAGATTTACTGCAATCAGTATGCAGCAGAGCTTTCAGAAAATGCCCAAATAATATACACGTTAATTCGAATCCGTTTTGTACGCAAAGTAGCAATCCGCGGGCAATATAAGGCACTTAGCGATGTCTATCTATGTTCTATACCATGCCAATGTAACTATCATATCTTAGCGTTCGCATGGAGCTCCTAGAGTTGTGACCTTGAACGCTCCTCATAAGTAGATATCTCCTACATGATATAAAAGACGTACAATAGAAAACGGACTAAGTTTAACTGCAATTAGCATGCAGCAGAGCTGCCAAATAATGCCCAAATAATATACGCGTTAATTCGAATGCGTTTTGTAAACAAAGCAGCAATCCGTGGTCTATTAAGGACACTTCGCGATGACTATCCATTTTCTATACCATGCCATTGTAACTACCATATCTTAGCGTTCGCATACAGTACCTAGAGTTGTGACCTTGAACGCTCCTTCATAAGTAGATAGCTCCTACACGATAGAAAAGACGTTCAAGAGAAATCGGTCTAAGTTTTACTGCAATTAGTATGCAGCAGAGCTTTCAGAAAATGCCCAAATAATATACACGTTAATTCGAACCCGTCTTGTACGCAAAGTAGCAATCCGCGGGCAATATAAGGCACTTAGCGATGTCTATCTATGTTCTATACCATGCCAATGTAACTATCATATCTTAGCGTTCGCATACAGCACCTAGAGTTGTGACCTTGAACGCTCCTTCATAAGTAGATAACTCCTACACGATAGAAAAGACGTTCAAGAGAAAACGGTCTAAGATTTACTGCAATTAGTATCCAGCAGAGCTTTCAAAAAGTACCCAATTAATATACACGTCAATTCGAACGCGTTTTGTACGCAAAGAATTAATCCGCGGACTATATAAGGCACTTCGCGATGTCTATCCATGTTCTATACCATGCCAATGTAACTATCATATCTTAGCGTTCGCATAGAGCACCTAGAGTTGTGACCTTGACCGCTCCTTCATAAGTAGATAACTACTACACAATAGAAAAGACGTACAAGTGAAAATGGATTTAGTTTTACTGCAATTACCATGCAGCAGAGCTGCCAAATAATGCCCAGATAATATACGCGTTAATTCTAAGGCGTTTTGTAAACAGAGCAGCAATCCGTGGGCTATTAAGGACACTTTGCGATGCCTATCCATTTTCTATACCATGCCAATGTAACTATCATATCTTAGCGTTCGCATACAGCACCTAGAGTTGTGACCTTGAACGCTCCTTCATAAGTAGATAACTACTACACAATAGAAAAGACGTACAAGTGAAAATGGATTTAGTTTTACTGCAATTACCATGCAGCAGAGCTGCCAAATAATGCCCAGATAATATACGCGTCAATTCTAATTCATTTTGTAAACAAAGCAGCAATCCGTGGGCTATTAAGGACACTTCGCGATGTCTATCCATGTTATATACCATGCCAATGTAACTATCATATCTTAGCGTTCGCATAGAGCACCTAGAGTTGTGACCTTGAACGCTCCTTCATAAGTAGATAACTACTACACAATAGAAAAGACGTACAAGTGAAAATGGATTTAGTTTTACTGCAATTACCATGCAGCAGAGCTGCCAAATAATGCCCAGATAATATACGCGTCAATTCTAATTCATTTTGTAAACAAAGCAGCAATCCGTGGGCTATTAAGGACACTTCGCGATGTCTATCCATGTTATATACCATGCCAATGTAACTATCATATCTTAGCGTTCGCATAGAGCACCTAGAGTTGTGACCTTGAACGCTCCTTCATAAGTAGATAACTACTACACAATAGAAAAGACGTACAAGTGAACATGGATTTAGTTTTACGGCAATTAGCATGCAGCAGAGCTGCCAAATAATGCCCAGATAATATACGTGTTAATTCTAATGCGTTTTGTAAACAAAGCAGCAATCCGTGGGCTATTAAGGACACTTTGCGATGCCTATCCATTTTCTATACCATGCCATTATAACTACCATATCTTAGCGTTTGCATACAGCACCTAGAGTTGTGACCTTGAACGCTCCTTCATATGTAGATAACTCCTACACGATAGAAAAGACGTTCAAGAGAAAACGGTCTATGTTTTACTGCAATTAGTATGCAGCAGAGCTTTCGAAAAGTACCCAATTAATATACACGTCAATTCGAACGCGTTTTGTACGCAAAGTATCAATCCGCGGGCTATATAAGGCACTTCGCGATGTCTATCCATGTTCTATACCATGCCAATGTAACTATCATATCTTGGCGTTCGCATAGAGCACCTAGAGTTGTGACCTTGACCGCTCCTTCATAAGTATATAACTACTACACAATAGAAAAGACGTACAAGTGAAAATGGATTTAGTTTTACTGCAATTACCATGCAGCAGAGCTGCCAAATAATTCCCAGATAATACACGCGTTAATTCTAATGCGTTTTGTAAACAAAGCAGCAATCCGTGGGCTATTAAGGACACTTTGCGATGCCTATCCATTTTCTATACCATGCCAATGTAACTATCATATCTTAGCGTTCACATACAGCACCTAGAGTTGTGACCTTGAACGCTCCTTCATAAGTAGATAACTCCTACACGATAGAAAAGACGTTCAAGAGAAAACGGTCTATGTTTTACTGCAATTAGTATCCAGCAGAGCTTTCAAAAAGTACCCAATTAATATACACGTCAATTCGAACGCGTTTTGTACGCAAAGTATTAATCCGCGGACTATATAAGGCACTTCGCGATGTCTATCCATGTTCTATACCATGCCAATGTAACTATCATATCTTAGCGTTCGCATAGAGCACCTAGAGTTGTGACCTTGACCGCTCCTTCATAAGTAGATAACTACTACACAATAGAAAAGACGTACAAGTGAAAATGGATTTAGTTTTACTGCATTTACCATGCAGCAGAGCTGCCAAATAATTCCCAGATAATACACGCGTTAATTCTAATGCGTTTTGTAAACAAAGCAGCAATCCGTGGGCTATTAAGGACACTTTGCGATGCCTATCCATTTTCTATACCATGCCAATGTAACTATCATATCTTAGCGTTCACATACAGCACCTAGAGTTGTGACCTTGAACGCTCCTTCATAAGTAGGTAACTCCTACACGATAGAAAAGACGTTCAAGAGAAGACGGTCTAAGTTTTACTGCAATTAGTATGCAGCAGAGCATTCAAAAAGTACCCAATTAATATACACGTCAATTCGAACGCGTTTTGTAGGCAAAGTAGCAATCCGCGAGCAATATAAGGCACTTAGCGATGTCTATCTATGTTCTATACCATGCCAATGTAACTATCATATCTTGGCGTTCGCATAGAGCTCCTAGAGTTGTGACCTTGAACGCTCCTTCATAAGTAGATATCTACTACACGATATAAAAGACGTACAATAGAAAACGGACTAAGTTTAACTGCAATTATCATGCAGCAGAGCTGCCAAATAATGCCCAAATAATATACGCGTTAATTCGAATGCGTTTTGTAAACAAAGCAGCAATCCGTGGTCTATTAAGGACACTTCGCGATGCCTATCCATTTTCTATACCATGCCATTGTAACTACCATATCTTAGCGTTCGCATACAGTACCTAGAGTTGTGTCCTTGAACGCTCCTTCATAAGTAGATAACTCCTACACGATAGAAAAGACGTTCAAGAGAAATCGGTCTAAGTTTTACTGCAATTAGTATGCAGCAGAGCTTTCAGAAAATGCCCAAATAATATACACGTTAATTCGAACCCGTCTTGTACGCAAAGTAGCAATCCGCGGGCAATATAAGGCACTTAGCGATGTCTATCTATGTTCTATACCATGCCAATGTAACTATCATATCTTAGCGTTCGCATACAGCACCTAGAGTTGTGACCTTGAACGCTCCTTCATAAGTAGATAACTCCTACACGATAGAAAAGACGTTCAAGAGAAAACGGTCTAAGATTTACTGCAATTAGTATGCAGCAGAGCTTTCAGAAAATGCCCAAATAATATACACGTTAATTCGAATCCGTTTTGTACGCAAAGTAGCAATCCGCGGGCAATATAAGGCACTTAGCGATGTCTATCTATGTTCTATACCATGCCAATGTAACTATCATATCTTAGCGTTCGCATAGAGCTCCTAGAGTTGTGACCTTGAACGCTCCTTCATAAGTAGATATCTCCTACACGATATAAAAGACGTATAATAGAAAACGGACTAAGTTTTACTGCAATTAGTATGCAGCAGAGCTTTCAGAAAATGGCCAAATAATATACACGTTAATTCGAACCCGTCTTGTACGCAAAGTAGCAATCCGCGGGCAATATAAGGCACTTAGCGATGTCTATCTATATTCTATACCATGCCAATGTAACTATCATATCTTAACGTTCGCATACAGCACCTAGAGTTGTGACCTTGAACGCTCCTTCATAAGTAGATAACTCCTACACGATAGAAAAGACGTTCAAGAGAAAACGGTCTATGTTTTACTGCAATTAGTATCCAGCAGAGCTTTCAAAAAGTACCCAATTAATATACACGTCAATTCGAACGCGTTTTGTACGCAAAGTATTAATCCGCGGACTATATAAGGCACTTCGCGATGTCTATCCATGTTCTATACCATGCCAATGTAACTATCATATCTTAGCGTTCGCATAGAGCACCTAGAGTTGTGACCTTGACCGCTCCTTCATAAGTAGATAACTACTACACAATAGAAAAGACGTACAAGTGAAAATGGATTTAGTTTTACTGCAATTACCATGCAGCAGAGCTGCCAAATAATGCCCAGATAATATACGCGTTAATTCTAAGGCGTTTTGTAAACAAAGCAGCAATCCGTGGGCTATTAAGGACACTTTGCGATGCCTATCCATTTTCTATACCATGCCATTGTAACTACCATATCTTAGCGTTTGCACACAGCACCTAGAGTTGTGACCTTGAACGCTCCTTCATATGTAGATAACTCCTACACGATAGAAAAGACGTTCAAGAGAAAACGGTCTATGTTTTACTGCAATTAGTATGCAGCAGAGCTTTCGAAAAGTACCCAATTAATATACACGTCAATTCGAACGCGTTTTGTACGCAAAGTATCAATCCGCGGACTATATAAGGCACTTCGCGATGTCTATCCATGTTCTATACCATGCCAATGTAACTATCATATCTTGGCGTTCGCATAGAGCACCTAGAGTTGTGACCTTGACCGCTCCTTCATAAGTAGATAACTACTACACAATAGAAAAGACGTACAAGTGAAAATGGATTTAGTTTTACTGCATTTACCATGCAGCAAAGCTGCCAAATAATTCCCAGATAATACACGCGTTAATTCTAATGCGTTTTGTAAACAAAGCAGCAATCCGTGGGCTATTAAGGACACTTTGCGATGCCTATCCATTTTCTATACCATGCCAATGTAACTATCATATCTTAGCGTTCACATACAGCACCTAGAGTTGTGACCGTGAACGCTCCTTCATAAGTAGGTAACTCCTACACGATAGAAAAGACGTTCAAGAGAAGACGGTCTACGTTTTACTGCAATTAGTATGCAGCAGAGCTTTCAAAAAGTACCCAATTAATATACACGTCAATTCGAACGCGTTTTGTAGGCAAAGTAGCAATCCGCGGGCTATATAAGGCACTTCGCGATGTCTATCCATGTTCGATACCATGCCAATGTAACTACCATATCTTAGCGTTCGCATAGAGCACATAGGGTTGTGACCTTGAACGCTCCTTCATAAGTAGATAACTCCTACACGATAGAAAAGACGTTCAAGAGAAAACAGTCTAAGTTTTACTGCAATTAGTATGCAGCAGAGCTTTCAGAAAATGCCCAAATAATATACACGTTAATTCGAACCCGTCTTGTACGCAAAGTAGCAATCCGCGGGCAATATAAGGCACTTAGCGATGTCTATCTATGTTCTATACCATGCCAATGTAACTATCATTTCTTAGCGTTCGCATACAGCACCTAGAGTTGTGACCTTGAACGCTCCTTCATAAGTAGATAACTCCTAGACGATAGAAAAGACGTTCAAGAGAAAAAGGTCTAAGATTTACTGCAATTAGTATGCAGCAGAGCTTTCAGAAAATGCCCAAATAATATACACGTTAATTCGAATCCGTTTTGTACGCAAAGTAGCAATCCGCGAGCAATATAAGGCACTTAGCGATGTCTATCTATGTTCTATACCATGCCAATGTAACTATCATATCTTGGCGTTCGCATAGAGCTCCTAGAGTTGTGACCTTGAACGCTCCTTCATAAGTAGATATCTCCTACACGATATAAAAGACGTACAATAGAAAACGGACTAAGTTTAACTGCAATTATCATGCAGCAGAGCTGCCAAATAATGCCCAAATAATATACGCGTTAATTCGAATGCGTTTTGTAAACAAAGCAGCAATCCGTGGTCTATTAAGGACACTTCGCGATGCCTATCCATTTTCTATACCATGCCATTGTAACTTCCATATCTTAGCGTTCGCATACAGTACCTAGAGTTGAGACCTTGACGCTCCTTCATAAGTAGATAACTCCTACACGATAGAAAAGACGTTCAAGAGAAAACAGTCTAAGTTTTACTGCAATTAGTATGCAGCAGAGCTTTTAGAAAATGCCCAAATAATATACACGTTAATTCGAACCCGTCTTGTACGCAAAGTAGCAATCCGCGGGCAATATAAGGCACTTAGCGATGTCTATCTATGTTCTATACCATGCCAATGTAACTATCATATCTTAGCGTTCGCATACAGCACCTAGAGTTGTGACCTTGAACGCTCCTTCATAAGTAGATAACTCCTATACGATAGAAAAGACGTTCAAGAGAAAAAGGTCTAAGATTTACTGCAATTAGTATGCAGCAGAGCTTTCAGAAAATGCCCAAATAATATACACGTTAATTCGAATCCGTTTTGTACGCAAAGTAGCAATCCGCGGGCAATATAAGGCACTTAGCGATGTCTATCTATGTTCTATACCATGCCAATGTAACTAACATATCTTAGCGTTCGCATGGAGCTCCTAGAGTTGTGACCTTGAACGCTCCTCATAAGTAGATATCTCCTACACGATATAAAAGACGTACAATAGAAAACGGACTAAGTTTAACTGCAATTAGCATGCAGCAGAGCTGCCAAATAATGCCCAAATAATATACGCGTTAATTCGAATGCGTTTTGTAAACAAAGCAGCAATCCGTGGTCTATTAAGGACACTTCGCGATGCCTATCCATTTTCTATACCATGCCATTGTAACTACCATATCTTAGCGTTCGCATACAGTACCTAGAGTTGTGACCTTGAACGCTCCTTCATAAGTAGATAGCTCCTACACGATAGAAAAGACGTTCAAGAGAAATCGGTCTAAGTTTTACTGCAATTAGTATGCAGCAGAGCTTTCAGAAAATGCCCAAATAATATACACGTTAATTCGAACCCGTCTTGTACGCAAAGTAGCAATCCGCGGGCAATATAAGGCACTTAGCGATGTCTATCTATGTTCTATACCATGCCAATGTAACTATCATATCTTAGCGTTCGCATACAGCACGTAGAGTTGTGACCTTGAACGCTCCTTCATAAGTAGATAACTCCTACACGATAGAAAAGACGTTCAAGAGAAAACGGTCTAAGATTTACTGCAATTAGTATGCAGCAGAGCTTTCAGAAAATGCCCAAATAATATACACGTTAATTCGAATCCGTTTTGTACGCAAAGTAGCAATCCGCGGGCAATATAAGGCACTTAGCGATGTCTATCCATGTTATATACCATGCCAATGTAACTATCATATCTTAGCATTCGCATAGAGCACCTAGAGTTGTGACCTTGAACGCTCCTTCATAAGTAGATAACTACTACACAATAGAAAAGACGTACAAGTGAACATGGATTTAGTTTTACGGCAATTAGCATGCAGCAGAGCTGCCAAATAATGCCCAGATAATATACGCGTTAATTCTAATGCGTTTTGTAAACAAAGCAGCAATCCG
This sequence comes from Tetropium fuscum, assembly GCA_964058915.1. Lineage (NCBI taxonomy): Eukaryota > Metazoa > Arthropoda > Insecta > Coleoptera > Cerambycidae > Tetropium > Tetropium fuscum. The sequence goes on along the minus strand of CAXKVY010008672.1, from coordinate 63,883 downwards.
TGGGCTATTAAGGACACTTTGCGATGCCTATCCATTTTCTATACCATGCCATTATAACTACCATATCTTAGCGTTTGCATACAGCACCTAGAGTTGTGACCTTGAACGCTCCTTCATATGTAGATAACTCCTACACGATAGAAAAGACGTTCAAGAGAAAACGGTCTATGTTTTACTGCAATTAGTATGCAGCAGAGCTTTCGAAAAGTACCCAATTAATATACACGTCAATTCGAACGCGTTTTGTACGCAAAGTATCAATCCGCGGGCTATATAAGGCACTTCGCGATGTCTATCCATGTTCTATACCATGCCAATGTAACTATCATATCTTGGCGTTCGCATAGAGCACCTAGAGTTGTGACCTTGACCGCTCCTTCATAAGTATATAACTACTACACAATAGAAAAGACGTACAAGTGAAAATGGATTTAGTTTTACTGCAATTACCATGCAGCAGAGCTGCCAAATAATTCCCAGATAATACACGCGTTAATTCTAATGCGTTTTGTAAACAAAGCAGCAATCCGTGGGCTATTAAGGACACTTTGCGATGCCTATCCATTTTCTATACCATGCCAATGTAACTATCATATCTTACCGTTCACATACAGCACCTAGAGTTGTGACCTTGAACGCTCCTTCATAAGTAGGTAACTCCTACACGATAGAAAAGACGTTCAAGAGAAGACGGTCTAAGTTTTACTGCAATTAGTATGCAGCAGAGCTTTCAAAATGTACCCAATTAATATACACGTCAATTCGAACGCGTTTTGTAGGCAAAGTAGCAATCCGCGGGCTATATAAGGCACTTCGCGATGTCTATCCATGTTATATACCATGCCAATGTAACTACCATATCTTAGCGTTCGCATAGAGCACATAGAGTTGTGACCTTGAACGCTCCTTCATAAGTAGATAACTCCTACACGATAGAAAAGACGTTCAAGAGAAAACGGTCTAAGATTTACTGCAATTAGTATGCAGCAGAGCTTTCAGAAAATGCCCAAATAATATATACGTTAATTCGAATCCGTTCTGTACGCAAAGTAGCAATCCGCGGGCAATATAAGGCACTTAGCGATGTCTATCTATGTTCTATACCATGCCAATGTAACTATCATATCTTAGCGTTCGCATAAAGCTCCTAGAGTTGTGACCTGGAACGCTCCTTCATAAGTAGATATCTCCTACACGATATAAAAGACGTACAATAGAAAACGGACTAAGTTTAACTGCAATTATCATGCAGCAGAGCTGCCAAATAATGCCCAAATAATATACGCGTTAATTCGAATGCGTTTTGTAAACAAAGCAGCAATCCGTAGTCTATTAAGGACACTTCGCGATGCCTATCCATTTTCTATACCATGCCATTGTAACTACCATATCTTAGCGTTCGCATACAGTACCTAGAGTTGTGTCCTTGAACGCTCCTTCATAAGTAGATAACTCCTACACGATAGAAAAGACGTTCAAGAGAAATCGGTCTAAGTTTTACTGCAATTAGTTTGCAGCAGAGCTTTCAGAAAATGTCCAAATAATATACACGTTAATTCGAACCCGTCTTGTACGCAAAGTAGCAATCCGCGGGCAATATAAGGCACTTAGCGATGTCTATCTATGTTCTATACCATGCCAATGTAACTATCATATCTTAGCGTTCGCATACAGCACCTAGAGTTGTGACCTTGAACGCTCCTTCATAAGTAGATAACTCCTACACGATAGAAAAGACGTTCAAGAGAAAACGGTCTAAGATTTACTGCAATTAGTATGCAGCAGAGCTTTCAGAAAATGCCCAAATAATATACACGTTAATTCGAATCCGTTTTGTACGCATAGTAGCAATCCGCGGGCAATATTGCTTAGCGATGTCTATCTATGTTCTATACCATGCCAATGTAACTATCATATCTTAGCGTTCGCATAGAGCTCCTAGAATTGTGACCTTGAACGCTCCTTCATAAGTAGATATCTCCTACACGATATAAAAGACGTATAATAGAAAACGGACTAAGTTTTACTGCAATTAGTATGCAGCAGAGCTTTCAGAAAATGGCCAAATAATATACACGTTAATTCGAACCCGTCTTGTACGCAAAGTAGCAATCCGCGGGCAATATAAGGCACTTAGAGATGTCTATCTATATTCTATACCATGCCAATGTAACTATCATATCTTAGCGTTCGCATACAGCACCTAGAGTTGTGACCTTGAACGCTCCTTCATAAGTAGATAACTCCTACACGATAGAAAAGACGTTCAAGAGAAAACGGTCTATGTTTTACTGCAATTAGTATCCAGCAGAGCTTTCAAAAAGTACCCAATTAATATACACGTCAATTCGAACGCGTTTTGTACGCAAAGTATTAATCCGCGGACTATATAAGGCACTTCGCGATGTCTATCCATGTTCTATACCATGCCAATGTAACTATCATATCTTAGCGTTCGCATAGAGCACCTAGAGTTGTGACCTTGACCGCTCCTTCATAAGTAGATAACTACCACTCAATAGAAAAGACGTACAAGTGAAAATGGATTTAGTTTTACTGCAATTACCATGCAGCAGAGCTGCCAAATAATGCCCAGATAATATACGCGTTAATTCTAAGGCGTTTTGTAAACAAAGCAGCAATCCGTGGGCTATTAAGGACACTTTGCGATGCCTATCCATTTTCTATACCATGCCAATGTAACTATCATATCTTAGCGTTCGCATACAGCACCTAGAGTTGTGACCTTGAACGCTCCTTCATAAGTAGGTAACTCCTACACGATAGAAAAGACGTTGAAGAGAAAACGGTTTAAGTTTTACTGCAATTAGTATGCAGCAGAGCTTTCAAAAAGTACCCAATTAATTAATATACACGTCAATTCGAACGCGTTTTGTACGCAAAGTAGCAGTCCGCGGGCTATATAAGGCACTTCGCGATGTCTATCCATGTTCTATACCATGCCAATGTAACTACCATATCTTAGCGTTCGCATAGAGCACATAGAGTTGTGACCTTGAACGCTCCTTCATAAGTAGATAACTCCTACAAGATAGAAAAGACGTTCAAGAGAAAACGGTCTAAATTTTACTGCAATTAGTATGCAGCAGAGCTTTCAGAAAATGCCCAAATAATATACACGTTAATTCGAACCCGTTTTGTACGCAAAGTAGCAATCCGCGGGCAATATAAGGCACTTAGCGATGTCTATCTATGTTCTATACAATGCCAATGTAACTATCATATCTTAGCGTTCGCATAGAGCTCCTAGAGTTGTGACCTTGAACGCTCCTTCATAAGTAGATATCTCCTACACGATATAAAAGACGTACAATAGAAAACGGACTAAGTTTAACTGCAAATAGTATGCAGCAGAACTGCCAAATAATGCCCAGATAATATACGCGTTAATTCGAATGCGTTTTGTAAACAAAGCAGCAATCCGTGGGCTATTAAGGACACTTCGCGATGCCTATCCATTTTCTATACCATGCCATTGTAACTACCATATCTTAGCGTTCGCATACAGTACCTAGAGTTGTGACCTTGAACGCTCCTTCATAAGTAGATAACTCCTACACGATAGAAAAGACGTTCAAGAGAAAACGGTCTAAGTTTTACTGCAATTAGTATGCAGCAGACCTTTCAGAAAATGCCCAAATAATATGCACGTTAATTCGAACCCGTTTTGTACGCAAAGTAGCAAACCGCGGGCAATATAAGGCACTTAGCGATGTCTATCTATGTTCTATACCATGCCAATGTAACTATCATATCTTAGCGTTTGCATACAGCACCTAGACTTGTGACCTTGAACGCTCCTTCGTATGTAGATAACTCCTACACGATAGAAAAGACGTTGAAGATAAAACGGTCTAAGTTTTACTGCAATTAGTATGCAGCAGAGCTTTCAAAAAGTACCCAATTAATATACACGTCTATTCGAACGCGTTTTGTACGCAAAGTATTAATCCGCGGGCTATATAAGGCACTTCGCGATGTCTATCCATGTTCTATACCATGCAAATGTAACTATCATATCTTAGCGTTCGCATAGAGCACCTAGAGTTGTGACCTTGAATGCTCCTTCATAAGTAGATAACTACTACACAATAGAAAAGACGTACAAGTGAAAATGGATTTAGTTTTACTACAATTACCATGCAGCAGAGCTGCCAAATAATGCCCAGATAATATACGCGTCAATTCTAATTCATTTTGTAAACAAAGCAGCAATCCGTGGGCCATTAAGGACACTTCGCGATGTCTATTTATGTTATATACCATGCCAATGTAACTATCATATCTTAGCGTTCGCATAGAGCACCTAGAATTGTGACCTTGAACGCTCCTTCATAAGTAGATAACTACTACACAATAGAAAAGACGTACAAGTGAACATGGATTTAGTTTTACGGCAATTAGCATGCAGCAGAGCTGCCAAATAATGCCCAGATACTATACGCGTTAATTCTAATGCGTTTTGTAAACAAAGCAGCATTTCGTGGGCTATTAAGGACACTTTGCGATGCCTATCCATTTTCTATACCATGCCATTGTAACTACCATATCTTAGCGTTTGCATACAGCACCTAGAGTTGTAACCTTGAACGCTCCTTCATATGTAGATAACTCCTACACGATAGAAAAGACGTTCAAGAGAAAACGGTCTATGTTTTACTGCAATTAGTATGCAGCAGAGCTTTCGAAAAGTACCCAATTAATATACACGTCAATTCGAACGCGTTTTGTACGCAAAGTATCAATCCGCGGGCTATATAAGGCACTTCGCGATGTCTATCCATGTTCTATACCATGCCAATGTAACTATCATATCTTGGCGTTCGCATAGAGCACCTAGAGTTGTGACCTTGAACGCTCCTTCATAAGTAGATAACTACTACACAATAGAAAAGACGTACAAGTGAACATGGATTTAGTTTTACGGCAATTACCATGCAGCAGAGCTGCCAAATAATGCCCAGATAATATACGCGTTAATTCTAATGCGTTTTGTAAACAAAGCAGCAATCCGTGGGCTATTAAGGACACTTTGCGATGCCTATCCATTTTCTATACCATGCCATTGTAACTACCATATCTTAGCGTTTGCATACAGCACCTAGAGTTGTGACCTTGAACGCTCCTTCATATGTAGATAACTCCTACACGATAGAAAAGACGTTCAAGAGAAAACGGTCTATGTTTTACTGCAATTAGTATGCAGCAGAGCTTTCGAAAAGTACCCAATTAATATACACGTCAATTCGAACGCGTTTTGTACGCAAAGTATCAATCCGCGGGCTATATAAAGCACTTCGCGATGTCTATCCATGTTCTATACCATGCCAATGTAACTATCATATCTTGGCGTTCGCATAGAGCACCTAGAGTTGTGACCTTGACCGCTCCTTCATAAGTAGATAACTACTACACAATAGAAAAGACGTACAAGTGAAAATGGATTTAGTTTTACTGCATTTACCATGCAGCAGAGCTGCCAAATAATTCCCAGATAATACACGCGTTAATTCTAATGCGTTTTGTAAACAAAGCAGCAATCCGTGGGCTATTAAGGACACTTTGCGATGCCTATCCATTTTCTATACCATGCCAATGTAACTATCATATCTTAGCGTTCACATACAGCACCTAGAGTTGTGACCTTGAACGCTCCTTCATAAGTAGGTAACTCCTACACGATAGAAAAGACGTTCAAGAGAAGACGGTCTAAGTTTTACTGCAATTAGTATGCAGCAGAGCTTTCAAAAAGTACCCAATTAATATACACGTCCATTCGAACGCGTTCTGTAGGCAAAGTAGCAATCCGCGGGCTATATAAGGCACTTCGCGATGTCTATCCATGTTCTATACCATGCCAATGTAACTACCATATCTTAGCGTTCGCATAGAGCACATAGAGTTGTGACCTTGAACGCTCCTTCATAAGTAGATAACTCCTACACGATAGAAAAGACGTTCAAGAGAAAACGGTCTAAGATTTACTGCAATTAGTATGCAGCAGAGCTTTCAGAAAATGCCCAAATAATATACACGTTAATTCGAATCCGTTTTGTACGCAAAGTAGCAATCCGCGGGCAATATAAGGCACTTAGCGATGTCTATCTATGTTCTATACCATGCCAATGTAACTATCATATCTTAGCGTTCGCATGGAGCTCCTAGAGTTGTGACCTTGAACGCTCCTCATAAGTAGATATCTCCTACACGATATAAAAGACGTACAATAGAAAACGGACTAAGTTTAACTGCAATTAGCATGCAGCAGAGCTGCCAAATAATGCCCAAATAATATACGCGTTAATTCGAATGCGTTTTGTAAACAAAGCAGCAATCCGTGGTCTATTAAGGACACTTCGCGATGCCTATCCATTTTCTATACCATGTTATTGTAACTACCATATCTTAGCGTTCGCATACAGTACCTAGAGTTGTGACCTTGAACGCTCCTTCATAAGTAGATAGCTCCTACACGATAGAAAAGACGTTCAAGAGAAATCGGTCTAAGTTTTACTGCAATTAGTATGCAGCAGAGCTTTCAGAAAATGCCCAAATAATATACACGTTAATTCGAACCCGTCTTGTACGCAAAGTAGCAATCCGCGGGCAATATAAGGCACTTAGCGATGTCTATCTATGTTCTATACCATGCCAATGTAACTATCATATCTTAGCGTTCGCATACAGCACCTAGAGTTGTGACCTTGAACGCTCCTTCATAAGTAGATAACTCCTACACGATAGAAAAGACGTTCAAGAGAAAACGGTCTAAGATTTACTGCAATTAGTATGCAGCAGAGTTTTCAGAAAATGCCCAAATAATATACACGTTAATTCGAATCCGTTTTGTACGCAAAGTAGCAATCCGCGGGCAATATAAGGCACTTAGCGATGTCTATCCATGTTATATACCATGCCAATGTAACTATCATATCTTAGCGTTCGCATAGAGCACCTAGAGTTGTGACCTTGAACGCTCCTTCATTAGTAGATAACTACTACACAATAGAAAAGACGTACAAGTAAATATGGATTTAGTTTTACGGCAATTAGCATGCAGCAGAGCTGCCAAATAATGCCCAGATAATATACGCGTTAATTCTAATGCGTTTTGTAAACAAAGCAGCAATCCGTGGGCTATTAAGGACACTTTGCGATGCCTATCCATTTTCTATACCATGCCATTATAACTACCATATCTTAGCGTTTGCATACAGCACCTAGAGTTGTGACCTTGAACGCTCCTTCATATGTAGATAACTCCTACACGATAGAAAAGACGTTCAAGAGAAAACGGTCTATGTTTTACTGCAATTAGTATGCAGCAGAGCTTTCGAAAAGTACCCAATTAATATACACGTCAATTCGAACGCGTTTTGTACGCAAAGTATCAATCCGCGGGCTATATAAGGCACTTCGCGATGTCTATCCATGTTCTATACCATGCCAATGTAACTATCATATCTTGGCGTTCGCATAGAGCACCTAGAGTTGTGACCTTGACCGCTCCTTCATAAGTATATAACTACTACACAATAGAAAAGACGTACAAGTGAAAATGGATTTAGTTTTACTGCAATTACCATGCAGCAGAGCTGCCAAATAATTCCCAGATAATACACGCGTTAATTCTAATGCGTTTTGTAAACAAAGCAGCAATCCGTGGGCTATTAAGGACACTTTGCGATGCCTATCCATTTTCTATACCATGCCAATGTAACTATCATATCTTACCGTTCACATACAGCACCTAGAGTTGTGACCTTGAACGCTCCTTCATAAGTAGGTAACTCCTACACGATAGAAAAGACGTTCAAGAGAAGACGGTCTAAGTTTTACTGCAATTAGTATGCAGCAGAGCTTTCAAAAAGTACCCAATTAATATACACGTCAATTCGAACGCGTTTTGTAGGCAAAGTAGCAATCCGCGGGCTATATAAGGCACTTCGCGATGTCTATCCATGTTATATACCATGCCAATGTAACTACCATATCTTAGCGTTCGCATAGAGCACATAGAGTTGTGACCTTGAACGCTCCTTCATAAGTAGATAACTCCTACACGATAGAAAAGACGTTCAAGAGAAAACGGTCTAAGATTTACTGCAATTAGTATGCAGCAGAGCTTTCAGAAAATGCCCAAATAATATATACGTTAATTCGAATCCGTTTTGTACGCAAAGTAGCAATCCGCGGGCAATATAAGGCACTTAGCGATGTCTATCTATGTTCTATACCATGCCAATGTAACTATCATATCTTAGCGTTCGCATAAAGCTCCTAGAGTTGTGACCTGGAACGCTCCTTCATAAGTAGATATCTCCTACACGATATAAAAGACGTACAATAGAAAACGGACTAAGTTTAACTGCAATTATCATGCAGCAGAGCTGCCAAATAATGCCCAAATAATATACGCGTTAATTCGAATGCGTTTTGTAAACAAAGCAGCAATCCGTAGTCTATTAAGGACACTTCGCGATGCCTATCCATTTTCTATACCATGCCATTGTAACTACCATATCTTAGCGTTCGCATACAGTACCTAGAGTTGTGTCCTTGAACGCTCCTTCATAAGTAGATAACTCCTACACGATAGAAAAGACGTTCAAGAGAAATCGGTCTAAGTTTTACTGCAATTAGTATGCAGCAGAGCTTTCAGAAAATGCCCAAATAATATACACGTTAATTCGAACCCGTCTTGTACGCAAAGTAGCAATCCGCGGGCAATATAAGGCACTTAGCGATGTCTATCTATGTTCTATACCATGCCAATGTAACTATCATATCTTAGCGTTCGCATACAGCACCTAGAGTTGTGACCTTGAACGCTCCTTCATAAGTAGATAACTCCTACACGATAGAAAAGACGTTCAAGAGAAAACGGTCTAAGATTTACTGCAATTAGTATGCAGCAGAGCTTTCAGAAAATGCCCAAATAATATATACGTTAATTCGAATCCGTTTTGTACGCAAAGTAGCAATCCGCGGGCAATATAAGGCACTTAGCGATGTCTATCTATGTTCTATACCATGCCAATGTAACTATCATATCTTAGCGTTCGCATAGAGCTCCTAGAATTGTGACCTTGAACGCTCCTTCATAAGTAGATATCTCCTACACGATATAAAAGACGTAAAATAGAAAACGGACTAAGTTTTACTGCAATTAGTATGCAGCAGAGCTTTCAGAAAATGGCCAAATAATATACACGTTAATTCGAACCCGTCTTGTACGCAAAGTAGCAATCCGCGGGCAATATAAGGCACTTAGCGATGTCTATCTATATTCTATACCATGCCAATGTAACTATCATATCTTAGCGTTCGCATACAGCACCTAGAGTTGTGACCTTGAACGCTCCTTCATAAGTAGATAACTCCTACACGATAGAAAAGACGTTCAAGAGAAAACGGTCTATGTTTTACTGCAATTAGTATCCAGCAGAGCTTTCAAAAAGTACCCAATTAATATACACGTCAATTAGAACGCGTTTTGTACGCAAAGTATTAATCCGCGGACTATATAAGGCACTTCGCGATGTCTATCCATGTTCTATACCATGCCAATGTAACTATCATATCTTAGCGTTCGCATAGAGCACCTAGAGTTGTGACCTTGACCGCTCCTTCATAAGTAGATAACTACCACTCAATAGAAAAGACGTACAAGTGAAAATGGATTTAGTTTTACTGCAATTACCATGCAGCAGAGCTGCCAAATAATGCCCAGATAATATACGCGTTAATTCTAAGGCGTTTTGTAAACAAAGCAGCAATCCGTGGGCTATTAAGGACACTTTGCGATGCCTATCCATTTTCTATACCATGCCAATGTAACTATCATATCTTAGCGTTCGCATACAGCACCTAGAGTTGTGACCTTGAACGCTCCTTCATAAGTAGGTAACTCCTACACGATAGAAAAGACGTTGAAGAGAAAACGGTTTAAGTTTTACTGCAATTAGTATGCAGCAGAGCTTTCAAAAAGTACCCAATTAATTAATATACACGTCAATTCGAACGCGTTTTGTATGCAAAGTAGCAGTCCGCGGGCTATATAAGGCACTTCGCGATGTCTATCCATGTTCTATACCATGCCAATGTAACTACCATATCTTAGCGTTCGCATAGAGCACATAGAGTTGTGACCTTGAACGCTCCTTCATAAGTAGATAACTCCTACAAGATAGAAAAGACGTTCAAGAGAAAACGGTCTAAATTTTACTGCAATTAGTATGCAGCAGAGCTTTCAGAAAATGCCCAAATAATATACACGTTAATTCGAACCCGTTTTGTACGCAAAGTAGCAATCCGCGGGCAATATAAGGCACTTTGCGATGTCTATCTATGTTCTATACCATGCCAATGTAACTATCATATCTTAGCGTTCGCATAGAGCTCCTAGAGTTATGACCTTGAACGCTCCTTCATAAGTAGATATCTCCTACACGATATAAAAGACGTACAATAGAAAACGGACTAAGTTTAACTGCAAATAGTATGCAGCAGAACTGCCAAAAAATGCCCAGATAATATACGCGTTAATTCGAATGCGTTTTGTAAACAAAGCAGCAATCCGTGGGCTATTAAGGACACTTCGCGATGCCTATCCATTTTCTATACCATGCCATTGTAACTATCATATCTTAGCGTTTGCATACAGCACCTAGACTTGTGACCTTGAACGTTCCTTCGTATGTAGATAACTCCTACACGATAGAAAAGACGTTGAAGATAAAACGGTCTAAGTTTTACTGCAATTAGTATGCAGCAGAGCATTCAAAAAGTACCCAATTAATATACACGTCAATTCGAACGCGTTTTGTACGCAAAGTATTAATCCGCGGGCTATATAAGGCACTTCGCGATGTCTATCCATGTTCTATACCATGCAAATGTAACTATCATATCTTAGCGTTCGCATAGAGCACCTAGAGTTGTGACCTTGAATGCTCCTTCATAAGTAGATAACTACTACACAATAGAAAAGACGTACAAGTGAAAATGGATTTAGTTTTACTACAATTACCATGCAGCAGAGCTGCCAAATAATGCCCAGATAATATACGCGTCAATTCTAATTCATTTTGTAAACAAAGCAGCAATCCGTGGGCTATTAAGGACACTTCGCGATGTCTATTTATGTTATATACCATGCCAATGTAACTATCATATCTTAGCGTTCGCATAGAGCACCTAGAATTGTGACCTTGAACGCTCCTTCATAAGTAGATAACTACTACACAATAGAAAAGACGTACAAGTGAACATGGATTTAGTTTTACGGCAATTAGCATGCAGCAGAGCTGCCAAATAATGCCCAGATAATATACGCGTTAATTCTAATGCGTTTTGTAAACAAAGCAGCATTCCGTGGGCTATTAAGGACACTTTGCGATGCCTATCCATTTTCTATACCATGCCATTGTAACTACCATATCTTAGCGTTTGCATACAGCACCTAGAGTTGTAACCTTGAACGCTCCTTCATATGTAGATAACTCCTACACGATAGAAAAGACGTTCAAGAGAAAACGGTCTATGTTTTACTGCAATTAGTATGCAGCAGAGCTTTCGAAAAGTACCCAATTAATATACACGTCAATTCGAACGCGTTTTGTACGCAAAGTATCAATCCGCGGGCTATATAAGGCACTTCGCGATGTCTATCCATGTTCTATACCATGCCAATGTAACTATCATATCTTGGCGTTCGCATAGAGCACCTAGAGTTGTGACCTTGAACGCTCCTTCATAAGTAGATAACTACTACACAATAGAAAAGACGTACAAGTGAACATGGATTTAGTTTTACGGCAATTACCATGCAGCAGAGCTGCCAAATAATGCCCAGATAATATACGCGTTAATTCTAATGCGTTTTGTAAACAAAGCAGCAATCCGTGGGCTATTAAGGACACTTTGCGATGCATATCCATTTTCTATACCATGCCATTGTAACTACCATATCTTAGCGTTTGCATACAGCACCTAGAGTTGTGACCTTGAACGCTCCTTCATATGTAGATAACTCCTACACGATAGAAAAGACGTTCAAGAGAAAACGGTCTATGTTTTACTGCAATTAGTATGCAGCAGAGCTTTCGAAAAGTACCCAATTAATATACACGTCAATTCGAACGCGTTTTGTACGCAAAGTATCAATCCGCGGGCTATATAAAGCACTTCGCGATGTCTATCCATGTTCTATACCATGCCAATGTAACTATCATATCTTGGCGTTCGCATAGAGCACCTAGAGTTGTGACCTTGACCGCTCCTTCATAAGTAGATAACTACTACACAATAGAAAAGACGTACAAGTGAAAATGGATTTAGTTTTACTGCATTTACCATGCAGCAGAGCTGCCAAATAATTCCCAGATAATACACGCGTTAATTCTAATGCGTTTTGTAAACAAAGCAGCAATCCGTGGGCTATTAAGGACACTTTGCGATGCCTATCCATTTTCTATACCATGCCAATGTAACTATCATATCTTAGCGTTCACATACAGCACCTAGAGTTGTGACCTTGAATGCTCCTTCATAAGTAGGTAACTCCTACACGATAGAAAAGACGTTCAAGAGAAGACGGTCTAAGTTTTACTGCAATTAGTATGCAGCAGAGCTTTCAAAAAGTACCCAATTAATATACACGTCCATTCGAACGCGTTTTGTAGGCAAAGTAGCAATCCGCGGGCTATATAAGGCACTTCGCGATGTCTATCCATGTTCTATACCATGCCAATGTAACTACCATATCTTAGCGTTCGCATAGAGCACATAGAGTTGTGACCTTGAACGCTCCTTCATAAGTAGATAACTCCTACACGATAGAAAAGACGTTCAAGAGAAAACGGTCTAAGATTTACTGCAATTAGTATGCAGCAGAGCTTTCAGAAAATGCCCAAATAATATACACGTTAATTCGAATCCGTTTTGTACGCAAAGTAGCAATCCGCGAGCAATATAAGGCACTTAGCGATGTCTATCTATGTTCTATACCATGCCAATGTAACTATCATATCTTAGCGTTCGCATAGAGCTCCTAGAGTTGTGACCTTGAACGCATCTTCATAAGTAGATATCTCCTACACGATATAAAAGACGTACAATAGAAAACGGACTAAGTTTAACTGCAATTATCATGCAGCAGAGCTGCCAAATAATGCCAAAATAATATTCGCGTTAATTCGAATGCGTTTTGTAAACAAAGCAGCAATCCGTGGTCTATTAAGGACACTTCGCGATGCCTATCCATTTTCTATACCATGCCATTGTAACTACCATATCTTAGCGTTCGCATACAGTACCTAGAGTTGAGACCTTGACGCTCCTTCATAAGTAGATAACTCCTACACGACAGAAAAGACGTTCAAGAGAAAACAGTCTAAGTTTTACTGCAATTAGTATGCAGCAGAGCTTTCAGAAAATGCCCAAATAATATACACGTTAATTCGAACCCGTCTTGTAAGCAAAGTAGCAATCCGCGGGCAATATAAGGCACTTAGCGATGTCTATCTATGTTCTATACCATGCCAATGTAACTATCATATCTTAGCGTTCGCATACAGCACCTAGAGTTGTGACCTTGAACGCTCCTTCATAAGTAGATAACTCCTACACGATAGAAAAGACGTTCAAGAGAAAAAGGTCTAAGATTTACTGCAATTAGTATGCAGCAGAGCTTTCAGAAAATGCCCAAATAATATACACGTTAATTCGAATCCGTTTTGTACGCAAAGTAGCAATCCGCGGGCAATATAAGGCACTTAGCGATGTCTATCTATGTTCTATACCATGCCAATGTAACTATCATATCTTAGCGTTCGCATGGAGCTCCTAGAGTTGTGACCTTGAACGCTCCTCATAAGTAGATATCTCCTACACGATATAAAAGACGTACAATAGAAAACGGACTGAGTTTAACTGCAATTAGCATGCAGCAGAGCTGCCAAATAATGCCCAAGTAATATACGCGTTAATTCGAATGCGTTTTGTAAACAAAGCAGCAATCCGTGGTCTATTAAGGACACTTCGCGATGCCTATCCATTTTCTATACCATGCCATTGTAACTACCATATCTTAGCGTTCGCATACAGTACCTAGAGTTGAGACCTTGACGCTCCTTCATAAGTAGATAACTCCTACACGATAGAAAAGACGTTCAAGAGAAAACAGTGTAAGTTTTACTGCAATTAGTATGCAGCAGAGCTTTCAGAAAATGCCCAAATAATATACACGTTAATTCGAACCCGTCTTGTACGCAAAGTAGCAATCCGCGGGCAATATAAGGCACTTAGCGATGTCTATCTATGTTCTATACCATGCCAATGTAACTATCATATCTTAGCGTTCGCATACAGCACCTAGAGTTGTGACCTTGAACGCTCCTTCATAAGTAGATAACTCCTACACGATAGAAAAGACGTTCAAGAGAAAACGGTCTAAGATTTACTGCAATTAGTATGCAGCAGAGCTTTCAGAAAATGCCCAAATAATATACACGTTAATTCGAATCCGTTTTGTACGCAAAGTAGCAATCCGCGGGCAATATAAGGCACTTAGCATGTCTATCTATGTTCTATACCATGCCAATGTAACTATCATATCTTAGCGTTCGCATAGAGCTCCTAGAGTTGTGACCTTGAACGCTCCTTCATAAGTAGATATCTCCTACACGATATAAAAGACGTACAATAGAAAACGGACTAAGTTTTACTGCAATTAGTATGCAGCAGAGCTTTCAGAAAATGCCCAAATAATATACACGTTAATTCGAACCCGTCTTGTACGCAAAGTAGCAATCCGCGGGCAATATAAGGCACTTAGCGATGTCTATCTATATTCTATACCATGCCAATGTAACTATCATATCTTAGCGTTCGCATACAGCACCTAGAGTTGTGACCTTGAACGCTCCTTCATAAGTAGGTAACTCCTACACGATAGAAAAGACGTTCAAGAGAAAACGGTCCATGTTTTACTGCAATTAGTATCCAGCAGAGCTTTCAAAAAGTACCCAATTAATATACACGTCAATTCGAACGCGTTTTGTACGCAAAGTATTAATCCGCGGACTATATAAGGCACTTCGCGATGTCTATCCATGTTCTATACCATGCCAATGTAACTATCATATCTTAGCGTTCGCATAGAGCACCTAGAGTTGTGACCTTGACCGCTCCTTCATAAGTAGATAACTACTACACAATAGAAAAGATGTACAAGTGAAAATGGATTTAGTTTTACTGCAATTACCATGCAGCAGAGCTGCCAAATAATGCCCAGATAATATACGCGTTAATTCTAAGGCGTTTTGTAAACAAAGCAGCAATCCGTGGGCTATTAAGGACACTTTGCGATGCCTATCCATTTTCTATACCATGCCAATGTAACTATCATATCTTAGCGTTCGCATACAGCACCTAGAGTTGTGACCTTGAACGCTCCTTCATAAGTAGGTAACTCCTACACGATAGAAAAGACGTTCAAGAGAAAACGGTCTAAGTTTTACTGCAATTAGTATGCAGCAGAGCTTTCAGAAAATGCCCAAATAATATACACGTTAATTCGAACCCGTCTTGTACGCAAAGTAGCAATCCGCGGGCAATATAAGGCACTTAGCGATGTCTATCTATGTTCTATACCACGCCAATGTAACTATCATATCTTAGCGTTCGCATAGAGCACCTAGAGTTGTGACCTTGACCGCTCCTTCATAAGTAGATAACTACTACACAATAGAAAAGACGTACAAGTGAAAATGGATTTAGTTTTACTGCAATTACCATGCAGCAGAGCTGCCAAATAATGCCCAGATAATATACGCGTCAATTCTAATTCATTTTGTAAACAAAGCAGCAATCCGTGGGCTATTAAGGACACTTCGCGATGTCTATCCATGTTATATACCATGCCAATGTAACTATCATATCTTAGCGTTCGCATAGAGAACCTAGAGTTGTGACCTTGAACGCTCCTTCATAAGTAGATAACTACTACACAAGAAAAGACGTACAAGTGAACATGGATTTAGTTTTACGGCAATTATCATGCAGCAGAGCTGCCAAATAATGCCCAGATAATATACGCGTTAATTCTAATGCGTTTTGTAAACAAAGCAGCAATCCGTGGGCTATTAAGGACACTTCGCGATGTCTATCCATGTTATATACCATGCCAATGTAACTATCATATCTTAGCGTTCGCATAGAGAACCTAGAGTTGTGACCTTGAACGCTCCTTCATAAGTAGATAACTACTACACAATAGAAAAGACGTACAAGTGAAAATGGATTTAGTTTTACTGCAATTACCATGCAGCAGAGCTGCCAAATAATGCCCAGATAATATACGCGTTAATTCTAAGGCGTTTTGTAAACAAAGCAGCAATCCGTGGGCTATTAAGGACACTTTGCGATGCCTATCCATTTTCTATACCATGCCAATGTAACTATCATATCTTAGCGTTCGCATACAGCACCTAGAGTTGTGACCTTGAACGCTCCTTCATAAGTAGGTAACTCCTACACGATAGAAAAGACGTTCAAGAGAAAACGGTCTAAGTTTTACTGCAATTAGTATGCAGCAGAGCTTTCAGAAAATGCCCAAATAATATACACGTTAATTCGAACCCGTCTTGTACGCAAAGTAGCAATCCGCGGGCAATATAAGGCACTTAGCGATGTCTATCTATGTTCTATACCACGCCAATGTAACTATCATATCTTAGCGTTCGCATAGAGCACCTAGAGTTGTGACCTTGACCGCTCCTTCATAAGTAGATAACTACTACACAATAGAAAAGACGTACAAGTGAAAATGGATTTAGTTTTACTGCAATTACCATGCAGCAGAGCTGCCAAATAATGCCCAGATAATATACGCGTCAATTCTAATTCATTTTGTAAACAAAGCAGCAATCCGTGGGCTATTAAGGACACTTCGCGATGTCTATCCATGTTATATACCATGCCAATGTAACTATCATATCTTAGCGTTCGCATAGAGAACCTAGAGTTGTGACCTTGAACGCTCCTTCATAAGTAGATAACTACTACACAATAGAAAAGACGTACAAGTGAACATGGATTTAGTTTTACGGCAATTATCATGCAGCAGAGCTGCCAAATAATGCCCAGATAATATACGCGTTAATTCTAATGCGTTTTGTAAACAAAGCAGCAATCCGTGGGCTATTAAGGACACTTTGCGATGCCTATTCATTTTCTATACCATGCCATTATAACTACCATATCTTAGCGTTTGCATACAGCACCTAGAGTTGTGACCTTGAACGCTCCTTCATATGTAGATAACTCCTACACGATAGAAAAGACGATCAAGAGAAAACGGTCTATGTTTTACTGCAATTAGTATGCAGCAGAGCTTTCGAAAAGTACCCAATTAATATACACGTCAATTCGAACGCGTTTTGTACGCAAAGTATCAATCCGCGGGCTATATAAGGCACTTCGCGATGTCTATCCATGTTCTATACCATGCCAATGTAACTATCATATCTTGGCGTTCGCATAGAGCACCTAGAGTTGTGACCTTGACCGCTCCTTCATAAGTATATAACTACTACACAATAGAAAAGACGTACAAGTGAAAATGGATTTAGTTTTACTGCAATTACCATGCAGCAGAGCTGCCAAATAATTCCCAGATAATACACGCGTTAATTCTAATGCGTTTTGTAAACAAAGCAGCAATCCGTGGGCTATTAAGGACACTTTGCGATGCCTATCCATTTTCTATACCATGCCAATGTAACTATCATATCTTAGCGTTCACATACAGCACCTAGAGTTGTGACCTTGAACGCTCCTTCATAAGTAGGTAACTCCTACACGATAGAAAAGACGTTCAAGAGAAGACGGTCTAAGTTTTACTGCAATTAGTATGCAGCAGAGCTTTCAAAAAGTACCCAATTAATATACACGTCAATTCGAACGCGTTTTGTAGGCAAAGTAGCAATCCGCGGGCTATATAAGGCACTTCGCGATGTCTATCCATGTTATGTACCATGCCAATGTAACTACCATATCTTAGCGTTCGCATAGAGCACATAGAGTTGTGACCTTGAACGCTCCTTCATAAGTAGATAACTTCTACACGATAGAAAAGACGTTCAAGAGAAAACGGTCTAAGATTTACTGCAATTAGTATGCAGCAGAGCTTTCAGAAAATGCCCAAATAATATACACGTTAATTCGAATCCGTTTTGTACGCAAAGTAGCAATCCGCGGGCAATATAAGGCACTTAGCGATGTCTATCTATGTTCTATACCATGCCAATGTAACTATCATATCTTAGCGTTCGCATAAAGCTCCTAGAGTTGTGACCTTGAACGCTCCTTCATAAGTAGATATCTCCTACACGATATAAAAGACGTACAATAGAAAACGGACTAAGTTTAACTGCAATTATCATGCAGCAGAGCTGCCAAATAATGCCCAAATAATATACGCGTTAATTCGAATGCGTTTTGTATACAAAGCAGCAATCCGTAGTCTATTAAGGACACTTCGCGATGCCTATCCATTTTCTATACCATGCCATTGTAACTACCATATCTTAGCGTTCGCATACAGTACCTAGAGTTGTGTCCTTGAATGCTCCTTCATAAGTGGATAACTCCTACACGATAGAAAAGACGTTCAAGAGAAATCGGTCTAAGTTTTACTGCAATTAGTATGCAGCAGAGCTTTCAGAAAATGCCCAAATAATATACACGTTAATTCGAACCCGTCTTGTACGCAAAGTAGCAATCCGCGGGCAATATTAGGCACTTAGCGATGTCTATCTATGTTCTATACCATGCCAATGTAACTATCATATCTTAGCGTTCGCATACAGCACCTAGAGTTGTGACCTTGAACGCTCCTTCATAAGTAGATAACTCCTACACGATAGAAAAGACGTTCAAGAGAAAACGGTCTAAGATTTACTGCAATTAGTATGCAGCAGAGCTTTCAGAAAATGCCCAAATAATATACACGTTAATTCGAATCCGTTTTGTACGCAAAGTAGCAATCCGCGGGCAATATAAGGCACTTAGCGATGTCTATCTATGTTCTATACCATGCCAATGTAACTATCATATCTTAGCGTTCGCATAGAGCTCCTAGAGTTGTGACCTTAAACGCTCCTTCATAAGTAGATATCTCCTACACGATATAAAAGACGTATAATAGAAAACGGACTAAGTTTTACTGCAATTAGTATGCAGCAGAGCTTTCAGAAAATGGCCAAATAATATACACGTTAATTCGAACCCGTCTTGTACGCAAAGTAGCAATCCGCGGGCAATATAAGGCACTTAGCGATGTCTATCTATATTCTATAACATGCCAATGTAACTATCATATCTTAGCGTTCGCATACAGCACCTAGAGTTGTGACCTTGAACGCTCCTTCATAAGTAGATAACTCCTACACGATAGAAAAGACGTTCAAGAGAAAACGGTCTATGTTTTACTGCAATTAGTATCCAGCAGAGCTATCAAAAAGTACCCAATTAATATACACGTCAATTCGAACGCGTTTTGTACGCAAAGTATTAATCCGCGGACTATATAAGGCACTTCGCGATGTCTATCCATGTTCTATACCATGCCAATGTAACTATCATATCTTAGCGTTCGCATAGAGCACCTAGAGTTGTGACCTTGACCGCTCCTTCATAAGTAGATAACTACTACACAATAGAAAAGACGTACAAGTGAAAATGGATTTAGTTTTACTGCAATTACCATGCAGCAGAGCTGCCAAATAATGCCCAGATAATATACGCGTTAATTCTAAGGCGTTTTGTAAACAAAGCAGCAATCCGTGGGCTATTAAGGACACTTTGCGATGCCTATCCATTTTCTATACCATGCCATTATAACTATCATATCTTAGCGTTCGCATACAGCACCTAGAGTTGTGACCTTGAACGCTCCTTCATAAGTAGATAACTCCTACACGATAGAAAAGACGTTCAAGAGAAAAAGGTCTAAGATTTACTGCAATTAGTATGCAGCAGAGCTTTCAGAAAATGCCCAAATAATATACACGTTAATTCGAATCCGTTTTGTACGCAAAGTAGCAATCCGCGGGCAATATAAGGCACTTAGCGATGTCTATCTATGTTCTATACCATGCCAATGTAACTATCATATCTTAGCGTTCGCATGGAGCTCCTAGAGTTGTGACCTTGAACGCTCCTCATAAGTAGATATCTCCTACACGATATAAAAGACGTACAATAGAAAACGGACTAAGTTTAACTGCAATTAGCATGCAGCAGAGCTGCCAAATAATGCCCAAATAATATACGCGTTAATTCGAATGCGTTTTGTAAACAAAGCAGCAATCCGTGGTCTATTAAGGACACTTCGCGATGCCTATCCATTTTCTATACCATGCCATTGTAACTACCATATCTTAGCGTTCGCATACAGTACCTAGAGTTGTGACCTTGAACGCTCCTTCATAAGTAGATAGCTCCTACACGATAGAAAAGACGTTCAAGAGAAATCGGTCTAAGTTTTATTGCAATTAGTATGCAGCAGAGCTTTCAGAAAATGCCCAAATAATATACACGTTAATTCGAACCCGTCTTGTACGCAAAGTAGCAATCCGCGGGCAATATAAGGCACTTAGCGATGTCTATCTATGTTCTATACCATGCCAATGTAACTATCATATCTTAGCGTTCGCATACAGCACCTAGAGTTGTGACCTTGAACGCTCCTTCATAAGTAGATAACTCCTACACGATAGAAAAGACGTTCAAGAGAAAACGGTCTAATATATACTGCAATTAGTATCCAGCAGAGCTTTCAAAAAGTACCCAATTAATATACACGTCAATTCGAACGCGTTTTGTACGCAAAGTATTAATCCGCGGACTATATAAGGCACTTCGCGATGTCTATCCATGTTCTATGCCAATGTAACTATCATATCTTAGCGTTCGCATAGAGCACCTAGAGTTGTGACCTTGACCGCTCCTTCATAAGTAGATAACTACTACACAATAGAAAAGACGTACAAGTGAAAATGGATTTAGTTTTACTGCAATTACCATGCAGCAGAGCTGCCAAATAATGCCCAGATAATATACGCGTCAATTCTAATTCATTTTGTAAACAAAGCAGCAATCCGTGGGCTATTAAGGACACTTCGCGATGTCTATCCATGTTATATACCATGCCAATGTAACTATCATATCTTAGCGTTCGCATAGAGCACCTAGAGTTGTGACCTTGAACGCTCCTTCATAAGTAGATAACTACTACACAAAGAAAAGACGTACAAGTGAACATGGATTTAGTTTTACGGCAATTAGCATGCAGCAGAGCTGCCAAATAATGCCCAGATAATATACGCGTTAATTCTAATGCGTTTTGTAAACAAAGCAGCAATCCGTGGGCTATTAAGGACACTTTGCGATGCCTATCCATTTTCTATACCATGCCATTATAACTACCATATCTTAGCGTTTGCATACAGCACCTAGAGTTGTGACCTTGAACGCTCCTTCATATGTAGATAACTCCTACACGATAGAAAAGACGTTCAAGAGAAAACGGTCTATGTTTTACTGCAATTAGTATGCAGCAGAGCTTTCGAAAAGTACTCAATTAATATACACGTCAATTCGAACGCGTTTTGTACGCAAAGTATCAATCCGCGGGCTATATAAGGCACTTCGCGATGTCTATCCATGTTCTATACCATGCCAATGTAACTATCATATCTTGGCGTTCGCATAGAGCACCTAGAGTTGTGACCTTGACCGCCCCTTCATAAGTATATAACTGCTACACAATAGAAAAGACGTACAAGTGAAAATGGATTTAGTTTTACTGCAATTACCATGCAGCAGAGCTGCCAAATAATTCCCAGATAATACACGCGTTAATTCTAATGCGTTTTGTAAACAAAGCATCAATCCGTGGGCTATTAAGGACACTTTGCGATGCCTATCCATTTTCTATACCATGCCAATGTAACTATCATATCTTAGCGTTCACATACAGCACCTAGAGTTGTGACCTTGAACGCTCCTTCATAAGTAGGTAACTCCTACACGATAGAAAAGACGTTCAAGAGAAAACGGTCTAAGATTTACTGCAATTAGTATGCAGCAGAGCTTTCAAAAAGTACCCAATTAATATACACGTCAATTCGAACGCGTTTTGTAGGCAAAGTAGCAATCCGCGGGCTATATAAGGCACTTCGCGATGTCTATCCATGTTATATACCATGCCAATGTAACTACCATATCTTAGCGTTCGCATAGAGCACATAGAGTTGTGACCTTGAACGCTCCTTCATAAGTAGATAACTCCTACACGATAGAAAAGACGTTCAAGAGAAAACGGTCTAAGATTTACTGCAATTAGTATGCAGCAGAGCTTTCAGAAAATGCCCAAATAATATACACGTTAATTCGAATGCGTTTTGTAAACAAAGCAGCAATCCGTAGTCTATTAAGGATACTTCGCGATGCCTATCCATTTTCTATACCATGCCATTGTAACTACCATATCTTAGCGTTCGCATACAGTACCTAGAGTTGTGTCCTTGAACGCTCCTTCATAAGTAGATAACTCCTACACGATAGAAAAGACGTTCAAGAGAAATTGGTCTAAGTTTTACTGCAATTAGTATGCAGCAGAGCTTTCAGAAAATGCCCAAATAATATACACGTTAATTCGAACCCGTCTTGTACGCAAAGTAGCAATCCGCGGGCAATATAAGGCACTTAGCGATGTCTATCTATGTTCTATACCATGCCAATGTAACTATCATATCTTAGCGTTCGCATACAGCACCTAGAGTTGTGACCTTGAACGCTCCTTCATAAGTAGATAACTCCTACACGATAGAAAAGACGTTCAAGAGAAAACGGTCTAAGATTTACTGCAATTAGTATGCAGCAGAGCTTTCAGAAAATGCCCAAATAATATACACGTTAATTCGAATCCGTTTTGTACGCAAAGTAGCAATCCGCGGGCAATATAAGGCACTTAGCATGTCTATCTATGTTCTATACCATGCCAATGTAACTATCATATCTTAGCGTTCGCATAGAGCTCCTAGAGTTGTGACCTTGAACGCTCCTTCATAAGTAGATATCTCCTACACGATATAAAAGACGTACAATAGAAAACGGACTAAGTTTTACTGCAATTAGTATGCAGCAGAGCTTTCAGAAAATGCCCAAATAATATACACGTTAATTCGAACCCGTCTTGTACGCAAAGTAGCAATCCGCGGGCAATATAAGGCACTTAGCAATGTCTATCTATATTCTATACCATGCCAATGTAACTATCATATCTTAGCGTTCGCATACAGCACCTAGAGTTGTGACCTTGAACGCTCCTTCATAAGTAGGTAACTCCTACACGATAGAAAAGACGTTCAAGAGAAAACGGTCTATGTTTTACTGCAATTAGTATCCAGCAGAGCTTTCAAAAAGTACCCAATTAATATACACGTCAATTCGAACGCGTTTTGTACGCAAAGTATTAATCCGCGGACTATATAAGGCACTTCGCGATGTCTATCCATGTTCTATACCATGCCAATGTAACTATCATATCTTAGCGTTCGCATAGAGCACCTAGAGTTGTGACCTTGACCGCTCCTTCATAAGTAGATAACTACTACACAATAGAAAAGATGTACAAGTGAAAATGGATTTAGTTTTACTGCAATTACCATGCAGCAGAGCTGCCAAATAATGCCCAGATAATATACGCGTTAATTCTAAGGCGTTTTGTAAACAAAGCAGCAATCCGTGGGCTATTAAGGACACTTTGCGATGCCTATCCATTTTCTATACCATGCCATTATAACTACCATATCTTAGCGTTTGCATACAGCACCTAGAGTTGTGACCTTGAACGCTCCTTCATATGTAGATAACTCCTACACGATAGAAAAGACGTACAAGTGAACATGGATTTAGTTTTACGGCAATTAGCATGCAGCAGAGCTGCCAAATAATGCCCAGATAATATACGCGTTAATTCTAATGCGTTTTGTAAACAAAGCAGCAATCCGTGGGCTATTAAGGACACTTCGCGATGTCTATCCATGTTATATACCATGCCAATGTAACTATCATATCTTAGCGTTCGCATAGAGAACCTAGAGTTGTGACCTTGAACGCTCCTTCATAAGTAGATAACTACTACACAATAGAAAAGACGTACAAGTGAAAATGGATTTAGTTTTACTGCAATTACCATGCAGCAGAGCTGCCAAATAATGCCCAGATAATATACGCGTTAATTCTAAGGCGTTTTGTAAACAAAGCAGCAATCCGTGGGCTATTAAGGACACTTTGCGATGCCTATCCATTTTCTATACCATGCCAATGTAACTATCATATCTTAGCGTTCGCATACAGCACCTAGAGTTGTGACCTTGAACGCTCCTTCATAAGTAGGTAACTCCTACACGATAGAAAAGACGTTCAAGAGAAAACGGTCTAAGTTTTACTGCAATTAGTATGCAGCAGAGCTTTCAGAAAATGCCCAAATAATATACACGTTAATTCGAACGCGTTTTGTAGGCAAAGTAGCAATCCGCGGGCTATATAAGGCACTTCGCGATGTCTATCCATGTTATGTACCATGCCAATGTAACTACCATATCTTAGCGTTCGCATAGAGCACATAGAGTTGTGACCTTGAACGCTCCTTCATAAGTAGATAACTTCTACACGATAGAAAAGACGTTCAAGAGAAAACGGTCTAAGATTTACTGCAATTAGTATGCAGCAGAGCTTTCAGAAAATGCCCAAATAATATACACGTTAATTCGAATCCGTTTTGTACGCAAAGTAGCAATCCGCGGGCAATATAAGGCACTTAGCGATGTCTATCTATGTTCTATACCATGCCAATGTAACTATCATATCTTAGCGTTCGCATAAAGCTCCTAGAGTTGTGACCTTGAACGCTCCTTCATAAGTAGATATCTCCTACACGATATAAAAGACGTACAATAGAAAACGGACTAAGTTTAACTGCAATTATCATGCAGCAGAGCTGCCAAATAATGCCCAAATAATATACGCGTTAATTCGAATGCGTTTTGTATACAAAGCAGCAATCCGTAGTCTATTAAGGACACTTCGCGATGCCTATCCATTTTCTATACCATGCCATTGTAACTACCATATCTTAGCGTTCGCATACAGTACCTAGAGTTGTGTCCTTGAATGCTCCTTCATAAGTGGATAACTCCTACACGATAGAAAAGACGTTCAAGAGAAATCGGTCTAAGTTTTACTGCAATTAGTATGCAGCAGAGCTTTCAGAAAATGCCCAAATAATATACACGTTAATTCGAACCCGTCTTGTACGCAAAGTAGCAATCCGCGGGCAATATTAGGCACTTAGCGATGTCTATCTATGTTCTATACCATGCCAATGTAACTATCATATCTTAGCGTTCGCATACAGCACCTAGAGTTGTGACCTTGAACGCTCCTTCATAAGTAGATAACTCCTACACGATAGAAAAGACGTTCAAGAGAAAACGGTCTAAGATTTACTGCAATTAGTATGCAGCAGAGCTTTCAGAAAATGCCCAAATAATATACACGTTAATTCGAATCCGTTTTGTACGCAAAGTAGCAATCCGCGGGCAATATAAGGCACTTAGCGATGTCTATCTATGTTCTATACCATGCCAATGTAACTATCATATCTTAGCGTTCGCATAGAGCTCCTAGAGTTGTGACCTTAAACGCTCCTTCATAAGTAGATATCTCCTACACGATATAAAAGACGTATAATAGAAAACGGACTAAGTTTTACTGCAATTAGTATGCAGCAGAGCTTTCAGAAAATGGCCAAATAATATACACGTTAATTCGAACCCGTCTTGTACGCAAAGTAGCAATCCGCGGGCAATATAAGGCACTTAGCGATGTCTATCTATATTCTATAACATGCCAATGTAACTATCATATCTTAGCGTTCGCATACAGCACCTAGAGTTGTGACCTTGAACGCTCCTTCATAAGTAGATAACTCCTACACGATAGAAAAGACGTTCAAGAGAAAACGGTCTATGTTTTACTGCAATTAGTATCCAGCAGAGCTATCAAAAAGTACCCAATTAATATACACGTCAATTCGAACGCGTTTTGTACGCAAAGTATTAATCCGCGGACTATATAAGGCACTTCGCGATGTCTATCCATGTTCTATACCATGCCAATGTAACTATCATATCTTAGCGTTCGCATAGAGCACCTAGAGTTGTGACCTTGACCGCTCCTTCATAAGTAGATAACTACTACACAATAGAAAAGACGTACAAGTGAAAATGGATTTAGTTTTACTGCAATTACCATGCAGCAGAGCTGCCAAATAATGCCCAGATAATATACGCGTTAATTCTAAGGCGTTTTGTAAACAAAGCAGCAATCCGTGGGCTATTAAGGACACTTTGCGATGCCTATCCATTTTCTATACCATGCCATTATAACTATCATATCTTAGCGTTCGCATACAGCACCTAGAGTTGTGACCTTGAACGCTCCTTCATAAGTAGATAACTCCTACACGATAGAAAAGACGTTCAAGAGAAAAAGGTCTAAGATTTACTGCAATTAGTATGCAGCAGAGCTTTCAGAAAATGCCCAAATAATATACACGTTAATTCGAATCCGTTTTGTACGCAAAGTAGCAATCCGCGGGCAATATAAGGCACTTAGCGATGTCTATCTATGTTCTATACCATGCCAATGTAACTATCATATCTTAGCGTTCGCATGGAGCTCCTAGAGTTGTGACCTTGAACGCTCCTCATAAGTAGATATCTCCTACACGATATAAAAGACGTACAATAGAAAACGGACTAAGTTTAACTGCAATTAGCATGCAGCAGAGCTGCCAAATAATGCCCAAATAATATACGCGTTAATTCGAATGCGTTTTGTAAACAAAGCAGCAATCCGTGGTCTATTAAGGACACTTCGCGATGCCTATCCATTTTCTATACCATGCCATTGTAACTACCATATCTTAGCGTTCGCATACAGTACCTAGAGTTGTGACCTTGAACGCTCCTTCATAAGTAGATAGCTCCTACACGATAGAAAAGACGTTCAAGAGAAATCGGTCTAAGTTTTATTGCAATTAGTATGCAGCAGAGCTTTCAGAAAATGCCCAAATAATATACACGTTAATTCGAACCCGTCTTGTACGCAAAGTAGCAATCCGCGGGCAATATAAGGCACTTAGCGATGTCTATCTATGTTCTATACCATGCCAATGTAACTATCATATCTTAGCGTTCGCATACAGCACCTAGAGTTGTGACCTTGAACGCTCCTTCATAAGTAGATAACTCCTACACGATAGAAAAGACGTTCAAGAGAAAACGGTCTAATATATACTGCAATTAGTATCCAGCAGAGCTTTCAAAAAGTACCCAATTAATATACACGTCAATTCGAACGCGTTTTGTACGCAAAGTATTAATCCGCGGACTATATAAGGCACTTCGCGATGTCTATCCATGTTCTATGCCAATGTAACTATCATATCTTAGCGTTCGCATAGAGCACCTAGAGTTGTGACCTTGACCGCTCCTTCATAAGTAGATAACTACTACACAATAGAAAAGACGTACAAGTGAAAATGGATTTAGTTTTACTGCAATTACCATGCAGCAGAGCTGCCAAATAATGCCCAGATAATATACGCGTCAATTCTAATTCATTTTGTAAACAAAGCAGCAATCCGTGGGCTATTAAGGACACTTCGCGATGTCTATCCATGTTATATACCATGCCAATGTAACTATCATATCTTAGCGTTCGCATAGAGCACCTAGAGTTGTGACCTTGAACGCTCCTTCATAAGTAGATAACTACTACACAAAGAAAAGACGTACAAGTGAACATGGATTTAGTTTTACGGCAATTAGCATGCAGCAGAGCTGCCAAATAATGCCCAGATAATATACGCGTTAATTCTAATGCGTTTTGTAAACAAAGCAGCAATCCGTGGGCTATTAAGGACACTTTGCGATGCCTATCCATTTTCTATACCATGCCATTATAACTACCATATCTTAGCGTTTGCATACAGCACCTAGAGTTGTGACCTTGAACGCTCCTTCATATGTAGATAACTCCTACACGATAGAAAAGACGTTCAAGAGAAAACGGTCTATGTTTTACTGCAATTAGTATGCAGCAGAGCTTTCGAAAAGTACTCAATTAATATACACGTCAATTCGAACGCGTTTTGTACGCAAAGTATCAATCCGCGGGCTATATAAGGCACTTCGCGATGTCTATCCATGTTCTATACCATGCCAATGTAACTATCATATCTTGGCGTTCGCATAGAGCACCTAGAGTTGTGACCTTGACCGCCCCTTCATAAGTATATAACTGCTACACAATAGAAAAGACGTACAAGTGAAAATGGATTTAGTTTTACTGCAATTACCATGCAGCAGAGCTGCCAAATAATTCCCAGATAATACACGCGTTAATTCTAATGCGTTTTGTAAACAAAGCATCAATCCGTGGGCTATTAAGGACACTTTGCGATGCCTATCCATTTTCTATACCATGCCAATGTAACTATCATATCTTAGCGTTCACATACAGCACCTAGAGTTGTGACCTTGAACGCTCCTTCATAAGTAGGTAACTCCTACACGATAGAAAAGACGTTCAAGAGAAAACGGTCTAAGATTTACTGCAATTAGTATGCAGCAGAGCTTTCAAAAAGTACCCAATTAATATACACGTCAATTCGAACGCGTTTTGTAGGCAAAGTAGCAATCCGCGGGCTATATAAGGCACTTCGCGATGTCTATCCATGTTATATACCATGCCAATGTAACTACCATATCTTAGCGTTCGCATAGAGCACATAGAGTTGTGACCTTGAACGCTCCTTCATAAGTAGATAACTCCTACACGATAGAAAAGACGTTCAAGAGAAAACGGTCTAAGATTTACTGCAATTAGTATGCAGCAGAGCTTTCAGAAAATGCCCAAATAATATACACGTTAATTCGAATGCGTTTTGTAAACAAAGCAGCAATCCGTAGTCTATTAAGGATACTTCGCGATGCCTATCCATTTTCTATACCATGCCATTGTAACTACCATATCTTAGCGTTCGCATACAGTACCTAGAGTTGTGTCCTTGAACGCTCCTTCATAAGTAGATAACTCCTACACGATAGAAAAGACGTTCAAGAGAAATTGGTCTAAGTTTTACTGCAATTAGTATGCAGCAGAGCTTTCAGAAAATGCCCAAATAATATACACGTTAATTCGAACCCGTCTTGTACGCAAAGTAGCAATCCGCGGGCAATATAAGGCACTTAGCGATGTCTATCTATGTTCTATACCATGCCAATGTAACTATCATATCTTAGCGTTCGCATACAGCACCAAGAGTTGTGACCTTGAACGCTCCTTCATAAGTAGATAACTCCTACACGATAGAAAAGACGTTCAAGAGAAAACGGTCTAAGATTTACTGCAATTAGTATGCAGCAGAGCTTTCAGAAAATGCCCAAATAATATACACGTTAATTAGAATCCGTTTTGTACGCAAAGTAGCAATCCGCGGGCAATATAAGGCACTTAGCATGTCTATCTATGTTCTATACCATGCCAATGTAACTATCATATCTTAGCGTTCGCATAGAGCTCCTAGAGTTGTGACCTTGAACGCTCCTTCATAAGTAGATATCTCCTACACGATATAAAAGACGTACAATAGAAAACGGACTAAGTTTTACTGCAATTAGTATGCAGCAGAGCTTTCAGAAAAT
Organism: Tetropium fuscum; assembly: GCA_964058915.1. Taxonomy (NCBI): domain Eukaryota; kingdom Metazoa; phylum Arthropoda; class Insecta; order Coleoptera; family Cerambycidae; genus Tetropium; species Tetropium fuscum. Next base: position 34,013 of record CAXKVY010008672.1, on the reverse strand, counting down.
GCCCAACTAATATACACGTTAATTCGAACCCGTCTTGTACGCAAAGTAGCAATCCGCGGGCAATATAAGGCACTTAGCAATGTCTATCTATATTCTATACCATGCCAATGTAACTATCATATCTTAGCGTTCGCATACAGCACCTAGAGTTGTGACCTTGAACGCTCCTTCATAAGTAGGTAACTCCTACACGATAGAAAAGACGTTCAAGAGAAAACGGTCTATGTTTTACTGCAATTAGTATCCAGCAGAGCTTTCAAAAAGTACCCAATTAATATACACGTCAATTCGAACGCGTTTTGTACGCAAAGTATTAATCCGCGGACTATATAAGGCACTTCGCGATGTCTATCCATGTTCTATACCATGCCAATGTAACTATCATATCTTAGCGTTCGCATAGAGCACCTAGAGTTGTGACCTTGACCGCTCCTTCATAAGTAGATAACTACTACACAATAGAAAAGATGTACAAGTGAAAATGGATTTAGTTTTACTGCAATTACCATGCAGCAGAGCTGCCAAATAATGCCCAGATAATATACGCGTTAATTCTAAGGCGTTTTGTAAACAAAGCAGCAATCCGTGGGCTATTAAGGACACTTTGCGATGCCTATCCATTTTCTATACCATGCCATTATAACTACCATATCTTAGCGTTTGCATACAGCACCTAGAGTTGTGACCTTGAACGCTCCTTCATATGTAGATAACTCCTACACGATAGAAAAGACGTACAAGTGAACATGGATTTAGTTTTACGGCAATTAGCATGCAGCAGAGCTGCCAAATAATGCCCAGATAATATACGCGTTAATTCTAATGCGTTTTGTAAACAAAGCAGCAATCCGTGGGCTATTAAGGACACTTCGCGATGTCTATCCATGTTATATACCATGCCAATGTAACTATCATATCTTAGCGTTCGCATAGAGAACCTAGAGTTGTGACCTTGAACGCTCCTTCATAAGTAGATAACTACTACACAATAGAAAAGACGTACAAGTGAAAATGGATTTAGTTTTACTGCAATTACCATGCAGCAGAGCTGCCAAATAATGCCCAGATAATATACGCGTTAATTCTAAGGCGTTTTGTAAACAAAGCAGCAATCCGTGGGCTATTAAGGACACTTTGCGATGCCTATCCATTTTCTATACCATGCCAATGTAACTATCATATCTTAGCGTTCGCATACAGCACCTAGAGTTGTGACCTTGAACGCTCCTTCATAAGTAGGTAACTCCTACACGATAGAAAAGACGTTCAAGAGAAAACGGTCTAAGTTTTACTGCAATTAGTATGCAGCAGAGCTTTCAGAAAATGCCCAAATAATATACACGTTAATTCGAACCCGTCTTGTACGCAAAGTAGCAATCCGCGGGCAATATAAGGCACTTAGCGATGTCTATCTATGTTCTATACCACGCCAATGTAACTATCATATCTTAGCGTTCGCATAGAGCACCTAGAGTTGTGACCTTGACCGCTCCTTCATAAGTAGATAACTACAACACAATAGAAAAGACGTACAAGTGAAAATGGATTTAGTTTTACTGCAATTACCATGCAGCAGAGCTGCCAAATAATGCCCAGATAATATACGCGTCAATTCTAATTCATTTTGTAAACAAAGCAGCAATCCGTGGGCTATTAAGGACACTTCGCGATGTCTATCCATGTTATATACCATGCCAATGTAACTATCATATCTTAGCGTTCGCATAGAGAACCTAGAGTTGTGACCTTGAACGCTCCTTCATAAGTAGATAACTACTACACAATAGAAAAGACGTACATGTGAACATGGATTTAGTTTTACGGCAATTATCATGCAGCAGAGCTGCCAAATAATGCCCAGATAATATACGCGTTAATTCTAATGCGTTTTGTAAACAAAGCAGCAATCCGTGGGCTATTAAGGACACTTTGCGATGCCTATTCATTTTCTATACCATGCCATTATAACTACCATATCTTAGCGTTTGCATACAGCACCTAGAGTTGTGACCTTGAACGCTCCTTCATATGTAGATAACTCCTACACGATAGAAAAGACGATCAAGAGAAAACGGTCTATGTTTTACTGCAATTAGTATGCAGCAGAGCTTTCGAAAAGTACCCAATTAATATACACGTCAATTCGAACGCGTTTTGTACGCAAAGTATCAATCCGCGGGCTATATAAGGCACTTCGCGATGTCTATCCATGTTCTATACCATGCCAATGTAACTATCATATCTTGGCGTTCGCATAGAGCACCTAGAGTTGTGACCTTGACCGCCCCTTCATAAGTATATAACTGCTACACAATAGAAAAGACGTACAAGTGAAAATGGATTTAGTTTTACTGCAATTACCATGCAGCAGAGCTGCCAAATAATTCCCAGATAATACACGCGTTAATTCTAATGCGTTTTGTAAACAAAGCAGCAATCCGTGGGCTATTAAGGACACTTTGCGATGCCTATCCATTTTCTATACCATGCCAATGTAACTATCATATCTTAGCGTTCACATACAGCACCTAGAGTTGTGACCTTGAACGCTCCTTCATAAGTAGGTAACTCCTACACGATAGAAAAGACGTTCAAGAGAAGACGGTCTAAGTTTTACTGCAATTAGTATGCAGCAGAGCTTTCAAAAAGTACCCAATTAATATACACGTCAATTCGAACGCGTTTTGTAGGCAAAGTAGCAATCCGCGGGCTATATAAGGCACTTCGCGATGTCTATCCATGTTATGTACCATGCCAATGTAACTACCATATCTTAGCGTTCGCATAGAGCACATAGAGTTGTGACCTTGAACGCTCCTTCATAAGTAGATAACTCCTACACGATAGAAAAGACGTTCAAGAGAAAACGGTCTAAGATTTACTGCAATTAGTATGCAGCAGAGCTTTCAGAACATGCCCAAATAATATACACGTTAATTCGAATGCGTTTTGTAAACAAAGCAGCAATCCGTAGTCAATTAAGGATACTTCGCGATGCCTATCCATTTTCTATACCATGCCATTGTAACTACCATATCTTAGCGTTCGCATACAGTACCTAGAGTTGTGTCCTTGAACGCTCCTTCATAAGTAGATAACTCCTACACGATAGAAAAGACGTTCAAGAGAAATTGGTCTAAGTTTTACTGCAATTAGTATGCAGCAGAGCTTTCAGAAAATGCCCAAATAATATACACGTTAATTCGAACCCGTCTTGTACGCAAAGTAGCAATCCGCGGGCAATATAAGGCACTTAGCGATGTCTATCTATGTTCTATACCATGCCAATGTAACTATCATATCTTAGCGTTCGCATACAGCACCTAGAGTTGTGACCTTGAACGCTCCTTCATAAGTAGATAACTCCTACACGATAGAAAAGACGTTCAAGAGAAAACGGTCTAAGGTTTACTGCAATTAGTATGCAGCAGAGCTTTCAGAAAATGCCCAAATAATATACACGTTAATTCGAATCCGTTTTGTACGCAAAATAGCAATCCGCGGGCAATATAAGGCACTTAGCGATGTCTATCTATGTTCTATACCATGCCAATGTAACTATCATATCTTAGCGTTCGCATAGAGCTCCTAGAGTTGTGACCTTGAACGCTCCTTCATAAGTAGATATCTCCTACACGATATAAAAGACGTATAATAGAAAACGGACTAAGTTTTACTGCAATTAGTATGCAGCAGAGCTTTCAGAAAATGACCAAATAATATACACGTTAATTCGAACCCGTCTTGTACGCAAAGTAGCAATCCGCGGGCAATATAAGGCACTTAGCGATGTCTATCTATATTCTATACCATGCCAATGTAACTATCATATCTTAGCGTTCGCATACAGCACCTAGAGTTGTGACCTTCATAAGTAGCTCCTTCATAAGTAGATAACTCCTACACGATAGAAAAGACGTTCAAGAGAAAACGGTCTATGTTTTACTGCAATTAGTATCCAGCAGAGCTTTCAAAAAGTACCCAATTAATATACACGTCAATTCGAACGCGTTTTGTACGCAAAGTATTAATCCGCGGACAATATAAGGCACTTCGCGATGTCTATCCATGTTCTATACCATGCCAATGTAACTATCATATCTTAGCGTTCGCATAGAGAACCTAGAGTTGTGACCTTGACCGCTCCTTCATAAGTAGATAACTACTACACAATAGAAAAGACGTACAAGTGAAAATGGATTTAGTTTTACTGCAATTACCATGCAGCAGAGCTGCCAAATAATGCCCAGATAATATACGCGTTAATTCTAAGGCGTTTTGTAAACAAAGCAGCAATCCGTGGGCTATTAAGGACACTTTGCGATGCCTATCCATTTTCTATACCATGCCATTGTAACTACCATATCTTAGCGTTTGCACACAGCACCTAGAGTTGTGACCTTGAACGCTCCTTCATATGTAGATAACTCCTACACGATAGAAAAGACGTTCAAGAGAAAACGGTCTATGTTTTACTGCAATTAGTATGCAGCAGAGCTTTCGAAAAGTACCCAATTAATATACACGTCAATTCGAACGCATTTTGTACGCAAAGTATCAATCCGCGGGCTATATAAGGCACTTCGCGATGTCTATCCATGTTCTATACCATGCCAATGTAACTATCATATCTTGGCGTTCGCATAGAGCACCTAGAGTTGTGACCTTGACCGCTCCTTCATAAGTAGATAACTACTACATAATAGAAAAGACGTACAAGTGAAAATGGATTTAGTTTTACTGCATTTACCAAGCAGCAGAGCTGCCAAATAATTCCCAGATAATACACGCGTTAATTCTAATGCGTTTTGTAAACAAAGCAGCAATCCGTGGGCTATTAAGGACACTTTGCGATGCCTATCCATTTTCTATACCATGCCAATGTAACTATCATATCTTAGCGTTCACATACAGCACCTAGATTTGTGACCTTGAACGCTCCTTCATAAGTAGGTAACTCCTACACGATAGAAAAGACGTTCAAGAGAAGACGGTCTCAGTTTTACTGCAATTAGTATGCAGCAGAGCTTTCAAAAAGTACCCAATTAATATACACGTCAATTCGAACGCGTTTTGTAAGCAAAGTAGCAATCCGCGGGCTATATAAGGCACTTCGCGATGTCTATCCATGTTCTATACCATGCCAATGTAACTACCATATCTTAGCGTTCACATACAGCACCTAGAGTTGTGACCTTGAACGCTCCTTCATAAGTAGGTAACTCCTACACGATAGAAAAGACGTTCAAGAGAAGACGGTCTAAGTTTTACTGCAATTAGTATGCAGCAGAGCTTTCAAAAAGTACCCAATTAATATACACGTCAATTCGAACGCGTTTTGTAGGCATAGTAGCAATCCGCGGGCTATATAAGGCACTTCGCGATGTCTATCCATGTTATGTACCATGCCAATGTAACTACCATATCTTAGCGTTCGCATAGAGCACATAGAGTTGTGACCTTGAACGCTCCTTCATAAGTAGATAACTCCTACACGATAGAAAAGACGTTCAAGAGAAAACGGTCTAAGATTTACTGCAATTAGTATGCAGCAGAGCTTTCAGAAAATGCCCAAATAATATACACGTTAATTCGAATCCGTTTTGTACGCAAAGTAGCAATCCGCGGGCAATATAAGGCACTTAGCGATGTCTATCTATGTTCTATACCATGCCAATGTAACTATCATATCTTAGCGTTCGCATAAAGCTCCTAGAGTTGTGACCTTGAACGCTCCTTCATAAGTAGATATCTCCTACACGATATAAAAGACGTACAATAGAAAACGGACTAAGTTTAACTGCAATTATCATGCAGCAGAGCTGCCAAATAATGCCCAAATAATATACGCGTTAATTCGAATGCGTTTTGTATACAAAGCAGCAATCCGTAGTCTATTAAGGACACTTCGCGATGCCTATCCATTTTCTATACCATGCCATTGTAACTACCATATCTTAGCGTTCGCATACAGTACCTAGAGTTGTGTCCTTGAATGCTCCTTCATAAGTGGATAACTCCTACACGATAGAAAAGACGTTCAAGAGAAATCGGTCTAAGTTTTACTGCAATTAGTATGCAGCAGAGCTTTCAGAAAATGCCCAAATAATATACACGTTAATTCGAACCCGTCTTGTACGCAAAGTAGCAATCCGCGGGCAATATTAGGCACTTAGCGATGTCTATCTATGTTCTATACCATGCCAATGTAACTATCATATCTTAGCGTTCGCATACAGCACCTAGAGTTGTGACCTTGAACGCTCCTTCATAAGTAGATAACTCCTACACGATAGAAAAGACGTTCAAGAGAAAACGGTCTAAGATTTACTGCAATTAGTATGCAGCAGAGCTTTCAGAAAATGCCCAAATAATATACACGTTAATTCGAATCCGTTTTGTACGCAAAGTAGCAATCCGCGGGCAATATAAGGCACTTAGCGATGTCTATCTATGTTCTATACCATGCCAATGTAACTATCATATCTTAGCGTTCGCATAGAGCTCCTAGAGTTGTGACCTTAAACGCTCCTTCATAAGTAGATATCTCCTACACGATATAAAAGACGTATAATAGAAAACGGACTAAGTTTTACTGCAATTAGTATGCAGCAGAGCTTTCAGAAAATGGCCAAATAATATACACGTTAATTCGAACCCGTCTTGTACGCAAAGTAGCAATCCGCGGGCAATATAAGGCACTTAGCGATGTCTATCTATGTTCTATACCATGCCAATGTAACTATCATATCTTAGCGTTCGCATACAGCACCAAGAGTTGTGACCTTGAACGCTCCTTCATAAGTAGATAACTCCTACACGATAGAAAAGACGTTCAAGAGAAAACGGTCTAAGATTTACTGCAATTAGTATGCAGCAGAGCTTTCAGAAAATGCCCAAATAATATACACGTTAATTAGAATCCGTTTTGTACGCAAAGTAGCAATCCGCGGGCAATATAAGGCACTTAGCATGTCTATCTATGTTCTATACCATGCCAATGTAACTATCATATCTTAGCGTTCGCATAGAGCTCCTAGAGTTGTGACCTTGAACGCTCCTTCATAAGTAGATATCTCCTACACGATATAAAAGACGTACAATAGAAAACGGACTAAGTTTTACTGCAATTAGTATGCAGCAGAGCTTTCAGAAAATGCCCAAATAATATACACGTTAATTCGAACCCGTCTTGTACGCAAAGTAGCAATCCGCGGGCAATATAAGGCACTTAGCAATGTCTATCTATATTCTATACCATGCCAATGTAACTATCATATCTTAGCGTTCGCATACAGCACCTAGAGTTGTGACCTTGAACGCTCCTTCATAAGTAGGTAACTCCTACACGATAGAAAAGACGTTCAAGAGAAAACGGTCTATGTTTTACTGCAATTAGTATCCAGCAGAGCTTTCAAAAAGTACCCAATTAATATACACGTCAATTCGAACGCGTTTTGTACGCAAAGTATTAATCCGCGGACTATATAAGGCACTTCGCGATGTCTATCCATGTTCTATACCATGCCAATGTAACTATCATATCTTAGCGTTCGCATAGAGCACCTAGAGTTGTGACCTTGACCGCTCCTTCATAAGTAGATAACTACTACACAATAGAAAAGATGTACAAGTGAAAATGGATTTAGTTTTACTGCAATTACCATGCAGCAGAGCTGCCAAATAATGCCCAGATAATATACGCGTTAATTCTAAGGCGTTTTGTAAACAAAGCAGCAATCCGTGGGCTATTAAGGACACTTTGCGATGCCTATCCATTTTCTATACCATGCCATTATAACTACCATATCTTAGCGTTTGCATACAGCACCTAGAGTTGTGACCTTGAACGCTCCTTCATATGTAGATAACTCCTACACGATAGAAAAGACGTACAAGTGAACATGGATTTAGTTTTACGGCAATTAGCATGCAGCAGAGCTGCCAAATAATGCCCAGATAATATACGCGTTAATTCTAATGCGTTTTGTAAACAAAGCAGCAATCCGTGGGCTATTAAGGACACTTCGCGATGTCTATCCATGTTATATACCATGCCAATGTAACTATCATATCTTAGCGTTCGCATAGAGAACCTAGAGTTGTGACCTTGAACGCTCCTTCATAAGTAGATAACTACTACACAATAGAAAAGACGTACAAGTGAAAATGGATTTAGTTTTACTGCAATTACCATGCAGCAGAGCTGCCAAATAATGCCCAGATAATATACGCGTTAATTCTAAGGCGTTTTGTAAACAAAGCAGCAATCCGTGGGCTATTAAGGACACTTTGCGATGCCTATCCATTTTCTATACCATGCCAATGTAACTATCATATCTTAGCGTTCGCATACAGCACCTAGAGTTGTGACCTTGAACGCTCCTTCATAAGTAGGTAACTCCTACACGATAGAAAAGACGTTCAAGAGAAAACGGTCTAAGTTTTACTGCAATTAGTATGCAGCAGAGCTTTCAGAAAATGCCCAAATAATATACACGTTAATTCGAACCCGTCTTGTACGCAAAGTAGCAATCCGCGGGCAATATAAGGCACTTAGCGATGTCTATCTATGTTCTATACCACGCCAATGTAACTATCATATCTTAGCGTTCGCATAGAGCACCTAGAGTTGTGACCTTGACCGCTCCTTCATAAGTAGATAACTACAACACAATAGAAAAGACGTACAAGTGAAAATGGATTTAGTTTTACTGCAATTACCATGCAGCAGAGCTGCCAAATAATGCCCAGATAATATACGCGTCAATTCTAATTCATTTTGTAAACAAAGCAGCAATCCGTGGGCTATTAAGGACACTTCGCGATGTCTATCCATGTTATATACCATGCCAATGTAACTATCATATCTTAGCGTTCGCATAGAGAACCTAGAGTTGTGACCTTGAACGCTCCTTCATAAGTAGATAACTACTACACAATAGAAAAGACGTACATGTGAACATGGATTTAGTTTTACGGCAATTATCATGCAGCAGAGCTGCCAAATAATGCCCAGATAATATACGCGTTAATTCTAATGCGTTTTGTAAACAAAGCAGCAATCCGTGGGCTATTAAGGACACTTTGCGATGCCTATTCATTTTCTATACCATGCCATTATAACTACCATATCTTAGCGTTTGCATACAGCACCTAGAGTTGTGACCTTGAACGCTCCTTCATATGTAGATAACTCCTACACGATAGAAAAGACGATCAAGAGAAAACGGTCTATGTTTTACTGCAATTAGTATGCAGCAGAGCTTTCGAAAAGTACCCAATTAATATACACGTCAATTCGAACGCGTTTTGTACGCAAAGTATCAATCCGCGGGCTATATAAGGCACTTCGCGATGTCTATCCATGTTCTATACCATGCCAATGTAACTATCATATCTTGGCGTTCGCATAGAGCACCTAGAGTTGTGACCTTGACCGCCCCTTCATAAGTATATAACTGCTACACAATAGAAAAGACGTACAAGTGAAAATGGATTTAGTTTTACTGCAATTACCATGCAGCAGAGCTGCCAAATAATTCCCAGATAATACACGCGTTAATTCTAATGCGTTTTGTAAACAAAGCAGCAATCCGTGGGCTATTAAGGACACTTTGCGATGCCTATCCATTTTCTATACCATGCCAATGTAACTATCATATCTTAGCGTTCACATACAGCACCTAGAGTTGTGACCTTGAACGCTCCTTCATAAGTAGGTAACTCCTACACGATAGAAAAGACGTTCAAGAGAAGACGGTCTAAGTTTTACTGCAATTAGTATGCAGCAGAGCTTTCAAAAAGTACCCAATTAATATACACGTCAATTCGAACGCGTTTTGTAGGCAAAGTAGCAATCCGCGGGCTATATAAGGCACTTCGCGATGTCTATCCATGTTATGTACCATGCCAATGTAACTACCATATCTTAGCGTTCGCATAGAGCACATAGAGTTGTGACCTTGAACGCTCCTTCATAAGTAGATAACTCCTACACGATAGAAAAGACGTTCAAGAGAAAACGGTCTAAGATTTACTGCAATTAGTATGCAGCAGAGCTTTCAGAACATGCCCAAATAATATACACGTTAATTCGAATGCGTTTTGTAAACAAAGCAGCAATCCGTAGTCAATTAAGGATACTTCGCGATGCCTATCCATTTTCTATACCATGCCATTGTAACTACCATATCTTAGCGTTCGCATACAGTACCTAGAGTTGTGTCCTTGAACGCTCCTTCATAAGTAGATAACTCCTACACGATAGAAAAGACGTTCAAGAGAAATTGGTCTAAGTTTTACTGCAATTAGTATGCAGCAGAGCTTTCAGAAAATGCCCAAATAATATACACGTTAATTCGAACCCGTCTTGTACGCAAAGTAGCAATCCGCGGGCAATATAAGGCACTTAGCGATGTCTATCTATGTTCTATACCATGCCAATGTAACTATCATATCTTAGCGTTCGCATACAGCACCTAGAGTTGTGACCTTGAACGCTCCTTCATAAGTAGATAACTCCTACACGATAGAAAAGACGTTCAAGAGAAAACGGTCTAAGGTTTACTGCAATTAGTATGCAGCAGAGCTTTCAGAAAATGCCCAAATAATATACACGTTAATTCGAATCCGTTTTGTACGCAAAATAGCAATCCGCGGGCAATATAAGGCACTTAGCGATGTCTATCTATGTTCTATACCATGCCAATGTAACTATCATATCTTAGCGTTCGCATAGAGCTCCTAGAGTTGTGACCTTGAACGCTCCTTCATAAGTAGATATCTCCTACACGATATAAAAGACGTATAATAGAAAACGGACTAAGTTTTACTGCAATTAGTATGCAGCAGAGCTTTCAGAAAATGACCAAATAATATACACGTTAATTCGAACCCGTCTTGTACGCAAAGTAGCAATCCGCGGGCAATATAAGGCACTTAGCGATGTCTATCTATATTCTATACCATGCCAATGTAACTATCATATCTTAGCGTTCGCATACAGCACCTAGAGTTGTGACCTTCATAAGTAGCTCCTTCATAAGTAGATAACTCCTACACGATAGAAAAGACGTTCAAGAGAAAACGGTCTATGTTTTACTGCAATTAGTATCCAGCAGAGCTTTCAAAAAGTACCCAATTAATATACACGTCAATTCGAACGCGTTTTGTACGCAAAGTATTAATCCGCGGACAATATAAGGCACTTCGCGATGTCTATCCATGTTCTATACCATGCCAATGTAACTATCATATCTTAGCGTTCGCATAGAGAACCTAGAGTTGTGACCTTGACCGCTCCTTCATAAGTAGATAACTACTACACAATAGAAAAGACGTACAAGTGAAAATGGATTTAGTTTTACTGCAATTACCATGCAGCAGAGCTGCCAAATAATGCCCAGATAATATACGCGTTAATTCTAAGGCGTTTTGTAAACAAAGCAGCAATCCGTGGGCTATTAAGGACACTTTGCGATGCCTATCCATTTTCTATACCATGCCATTGTAACTACCATATCTTAGCGTTTGCACACAGCACCTAGAGTTGTGACCTTGAACGCTCCTTCATATGTAGATAACTCCTACACGATAGAAAAGACGTTCAAGAGAAAACGGTCTATGTTTTACTGCAATTAGTATGCAGCAGAGCTTTCGAAAAGTACCCAATTAATATACACGTCAATTCGAACGCATTTTGTACGCAAAGTATCAATCCGCGGGCTATATAAGGCACTTCGCGATGTCTATCCATGTTCTATACCATGCCAATGTAACTATCATATCTTGGCGTTCGCATAGAGCACCTAGAGTTGTGACCTTGACCGCTCCTTCATAAGTAGATAACTACTACATAATAGAAAAGACGTACAAGTGAAAATGGATTTAGTTTTACTGCATTTACCAAGCAGCAGAGCTGCCAAATAATTCCCAGATAATACACGCGTTAATTCTAATGCGTTTTGTAAACAAAGCAGCAATCCGTGGGCTATTAAGGACACTTTGCGATGCCTATCCATTTTCTATACCATGCCAATGTAACTATCATATCTTAGCGTTCACATACAGCACCTAGATTTGTGACCTTGAACGCTCCTTCATAAGTAGGTAACTCCTACACGATAGAAAAGACGTTCAAGAGAAGACGGTCTCAGTTTTACTGCAATTAGTATGCAGCAGAGCTTTCAAAAAGTACCCAATTAATATACACGTCAATTCGAACGCGTTTTGTAAGCAAAGTAGCAATCCGCGGGCTATATAAGGCACTTCGCGATGTCTATCCATGTTCTATACCATGCCAATGTAACTACCATATCTTAGCGTTCACATACAGCACCTAGAGTTGTGACCTTGAACGCTCCTTCATAAGTAGGTAACTCCTACACGATAGAAAAGACGTTCAAGAGAAGACGGTCTAAGTTTTACTGCAATTAGTATGCAGCAGAGCTTTCAAAAAGTACCCAATTAATATACACGTCAATTCGAACGCGTTTTGTAGGCATAGTAGCAATCCGCGGGCTATATAAGGCACTTCGCGATGTCTATCCATGTTATGTACCATGCCAATGTAACTACCATATCTTAGCGTTCGCATAGAGCACATAGAGTTGTGACCTTGAACGCTCCTTCATAAGTAGATAACTCCTACACGATAGAAAAGACGTTCAAGAGAAAACGGTCTAAGATTTACTGCAATTAGTATGCAGCAGAGCTTTCAGAAAATGCCCAAATAATATACACGTTAATTCGAATCCGTTTTGTACGCAAAGTAGCAATCCGCGGGCAATATAAGGCACTTAGCGATGTCTATCTATGTTCTATACCATGCCAATGTAACTATCATATCTTAGCGTTCGCATAAAGCTCCTAGAGTTGTGACCTTGAACGCTCCTTCATAAGTAGATATCTCCTACACGATATAAAAGACGTACAATAGAAAACGGACTAAGTTTAACTGCAATTATCATGCAGCAGAGCTGCCAAATAATGCCCAAATAATATACGCGTTAATTCGAATGCGTTTTGTATACAAAGCAGCAATCCGTAGTCTATTAAGGACACTTCGCGATGCCTATCCATTTTCTATACCATGCCATTGTAACTACCATATCTTAGCGTTCGCATACAGTACCTAGAGTTGTGTCCTTGAATGCTCCTTCATAAGTGGATAACTCCTACACGATAGAAAAGACGTTCAAGAGAAATCGGTCTAAGTTTTACTGCAATTAGTATGCAGCAGAGCTTTCAGAAAATGCCCAAATAATATACACGTTAATTCGAACCCGTCTTGTACGCAAAGTAGCAATCCGCGGGCAATATTAGGCACTTAGCGATGTCTATCTATGTTCTATACCATGCCAATGTAACTATCATATCTTAGCGTTCGCATACAGCACCTAGAGTTGTGACCTTGAACGCTCCTTCATAAGTAGATAACTCCTACACGATAGAAAAGACGTTCAAGAGAAAACGGTCTAAGATTTACTGCAATTAGTATGCAGCAGAGCTTTCAGAAAATGCCCAAATAATATACACGTTAATTCGAATCCGTTTTGTACGCAAAGTAGCAATCCGCGGGCAATATAAGGCACTTAGCGATGTCTATCTATGTTCTATACCATGCCAATGTAACTATCATATCTTAGCGTTCGCATAGAGCTCCTAGAGTTGTGACCTTAAACGCTCCTTCATAAGTAGATATCTCCTACACGATATAAAAGACGTATAATAGAAAACGGACTAAGTTTTACTGCAATTAGTATGCAGCAGAGCTTTCAGAAAATGGCCAAATAATATACACGTTAATTCGAACCCGTCTTGTACGCAAAGTAGCAATCCGCGGGCAATATAAGGCACTTAGCGATGTCTATCTATATTCTATACCATGCCAATGTAACTATCATATCTTAGCGTTTGCATACAGCACCTAGAGTTGTGACCTTGAACGCTCCTTCATAAGTAGATAACTCCTACACGATAGAAAAGACGTTCAAGAGAAAACGGTCTATGTTTTACTGCAATTAGTATCCAGCAGAGCTATCAAAAAGTACCCAATTAATATACACGTCAATTCGAACGCGTTTTGTACGCAAAGTATTAATCCGCGGACTATATAAGGCACTTCGCGATGTCTATCCATGTTCTATACCATGCCAATGTAACTATCATATCTTAGCGTTCGCATAGAGCACCTAGAGTTGTGACCTTGACCGCTCCTTCATAAGTAGATAACTACTACACAATAGAAAAGACGTACAAGTGAAAATGGATTTAGTTTTACTGCAATTACCATGCAGCAGAGCTGCCAAATAATGCCCAGATAATATACGCGTTAATTCTAAGGCGTTTTGTAAACAAAGCAGCAATCCGTGGGCTATTAAGGACACTTTGCGATGCCTATCCATTTTCTATACCATGCCATTATAACTATCATATCTTAGCGTTCGCATACAGCACCTAGAGTTGTGACCTTGAACGCTCCTTCATAAGTAGATAACTCCTACACGATAGAAAAGACGTTCAAGAGAAAAAGGTCTAAGATTTACTGCAATTAGTATGCAGCAGAGCTTTCAGAAAATGCCCAAATAATATACACGTTAATTCGAATCCGTTTTGTACGCAAAGTAGCAATCCGCGGGCAATATAAGGCACTTAGCGATGTCTATCTATGTTCTATACCATGCCAATGTAACTATCATATCTTAGCGTTCGCATGGAGCTCCTAGAGTTGTGACCTTGAACGCTCCTCATAAGTAGATATCTCCTACACGATATAAAAGACGTACAATAGAAAACGGACTAAGTTTAACTGCAATTAGCATGCAGCAGAGCTGCCAAATAATGCCCAAATAATATACGCGTTAATTCGAATGCGTTTTGTAAACAAAGCAGCAATCCGTGGTCTATTAAGGACACTTCGCGATGCCTATCCATTTTCTATACCATGCCATTGTAACTACCATATCTTAGCGTTCGCATACAGTACCTAGAGTTGTGACCTTGAACGCTCCTTCATAAGTAGATAGCTCCTACACGATAGAAAAGACGTTCAAGAGAAATCGGTCTAAGTTTTATTGCAATTAGTATGCAGCAGAGCTTTCAGAAAATGCCCAAATAATATACACGTTAATTCGAACCCGTCTTGTACGCAGAGTAGCAATCCGCGGGCAATATAAGGCACTTAGCGATGTCTATCTATGTTCTATACCATGCCAATGTAACTATCATATCTTAGCGTTCGCATACAGCACCTAGAGTTGTGACCTTGAACGCTCCTTCATAAGTAGATAACTCCTACACGATAGAAAAGACGTTCAAGAGAAAACGGTCTAATATATACTGCAATTAGTATCCAGCAGAGCTTTCAAAAAGTACCCAATTAATATACACGTCAATTCGAACGCGTTTTGTACGCAAAGTATTAATCCGCGGACTATATAAGGCACTTCGCGATGTCTATCCATGTTCTATACCATGCCAATGTAACTATCATATCTTAGCGTTCGCATAGAGCACCTAGAGTTGTGACCTTGACCGCTCCTTCATAAGTAGATAACTACTACACAATAGAAAAGACGTACAAGTGAAAATGGATTTAGTTTTACTGCAATTACCATGTAGCAGAGCTGCCAAATAATGCCCAGATAATATACGCGTTAATTCTAAGGCGTTTTGTAAACAAAGCAGCAATCCGTGGGCTATTAAGGACACTTTGCGATGCCTATCCATTTTCTATACCATGCCAATGTAACTATCATATCTTAGCGTTCACATACAGCACCTAGAGTTGTGACCTTGAACTCTCCTTCATAAGTAGGTAACTCCTACACGATAGAAAAGACGTTCAAGAGAAAACGGTCTAAGTTTTACTGCAATTAGTATGCAGCAGAGCTTTCAGAAAATGCCCAAATAATATACACGTTAATTCGAACCGGTCTTGTACGCAAAGTAGCAATCCGCGGGCAATATAAGGCACTTAGCGATGTCTATCTATGTTCTATACCATGCCAATGTAACTATCATATCTTAGCGTTCGCATAGAGCACCTAGAGTTGTGACCTTGACCGCTCCTTCATAAGTAGATAACTACTACACAATAGAAAAGACGTACAAGTGAAAATGGATTTAGTTTTACTGCAATTACCATGCAGCAGAGCTGCCAAATAATGCCCAGATAATATACGCGTAAATTCTAATTCATTTTGTAAACAAAGCAGCAATCCGTGGGCTATTAAGGACACTTCGCGATGTCTATCCATGTTATATACCATGCCAATGTAACTATCACATCTTAGCGTTCGCATAGAGCACCTAGAGTTGTGACCTTGAACGCTCCTTCATAAGTAGATAACTACTACACAATAGAAAAGACGTACAAGTGAACATGGATTTAGTTTTACGGCAATTAGCATGCAGCAGAGCTGCCAAATAATGCCCAGATAATATACGCGTTAATTCTAATGCGTTTTGTAAACAAAGCAGCAATCCGTGGGCTATTAAGGACACTTTGCGATGCCTATCCATTTTCTATACCATGCCATTATAACTACCATATCTTAGCGTTTGCATACAGCACCTAGAGTTGTGACCTTGAACGCTCCTTCATATGTAGATAACTCCTACACGATAGAAAAGACGTTCAAGAGAAAACGGTCTATGTTTTACTGCAATTAGTATGCAGCAGAGCTTTCGAAAAGTACCCAATTAATATACACGTCAATTCGAACGCGTTTTGTACGCAAAGTATCAATCCGCGGGCTATATAAGGCACTTCGCGATGTCTATCCATGTTCTATACCATGCCAATGTAACTATCATATCTTGGCGTTCGCATAGAGCACCTAGAGTTGTGACCTTGACCGCCCCTTCATAAGTATATAACTGCTACACAATAGAAAAGACGTACAAGTGAAAATGGATTTAGTTTTACTGCAATTACCATGCAGCAGAGCTGCCAAATAATTCCCAGATAATACACGCGTTAATTCTAATGCGTTTTGTAAACAAAGCAGCAATCCGTGGGCTATTAAGGACACTTTGCGATGCCTATCCATTTTCTATACCATGCCAATGTAACTATCATATCTTAGCGTTCACATACAGCACCTAGAGTTGTGACCTTGAACGCTCCTTCATAAGTAGGTAACTCCTACACGATAGAAAAGACGTTCAAGAGAAAACGGTCTAAGATTTACTGCAATTAGTATGCAGCAGAGCTTTCAAAAAGTACCCAATTAATATACACGTCAATTCGAACGCGTTTTGTAGGCAAAGTAGCAATCCGCGGGCTATATAAGGCACTTCGCGATGTCTATCCATGTTATATACCATGCCAATGTAACTACCATATCTTAGCGTTCGCATAGAGCACATAGAGTTGTGACCTTGAACGCTCCTTCATAAGTAGATAACTCCTACACGATAGAAAAGACGTTCAAGAGAAAACGGTCTAAGATTTACTGCAATTAGTATGCAGCAGAGCTTTCAGAAAATGCCCAAATAATATACACGTTAATTCGAATGCGTTTTGTAAACAAAGCAGCAATCCGTAGTCTATTAAGGATACTTCGCGATGCCTATCCATTTTCTATACCATGCCATTGTAACTACCATATCTTAGCGTTCGCATACAGTACCTAGAGTTGTGTCCTTGAACGCTCCTTCATAAGTAGATAACTCCTACACGATAGAAAAGACGTTCAAGAGAAATTGGTCTAAGTTTTACTGCAATTAGTATGCAGCAGAGCTTTCAGAAAATGCCCAAATAATATACACGTTAATTCGAACCCGTCTTGTACGCAAAGTAGCAATCCGCGGGCAATATAAGGCACTTAGCGATGTCTATCTATGTTCTATACCATGCCAATGTAACTATCATATCTTAGCGTTCGCATACAGCACCTAGAGTTGTGACCTTGAACGCTCCTTCATAAGTAGATAACTCCTACACGATAGAAAAGACGTTCAAGAGAAAACGGTCTAAGATTTACTGCAATTAGTATGCAGCAGAGCTTTCAGAAAATGCCCAAATAATATACACGTTAATTCGAATCCGTTTTGTACGCAAAATAGCAATCCGCGGGCAATATAAGGCACTTAGCGATGTCTATCTATGTTCTATACCATGCCAATGTAACTATCATATCTTAGCGTTCGCATAGAGCTCCTAGAGTTGTGACCTTGAACGCTCCTTCATAAGTAGATATCTCCTACACGATATAAAAGACGTATAATAGAAAACGGACTAAGTTTTACTGCAATTAGTATGCAGCAGAGCTTTCAGAAAATGACCAAATAATATACACGTTAATTCGAACCCGTCTTGTACGCAAAGTAGCAATCCGCGGGCAATATAAGGCACTTAGCGATGTCTATCTATATTCTATACCATGCCAATGTAACTATCATATCTTAGCGTTCGCATACAGCACCTAGAGTTGTGACCTTCATAAGTAGCTCCTTCATAAGTAGATAACTCCTACACGATAGAAAAGACGTTCAAGAGAAAACGGTCTATGTTTTACTGCAATTAGTATCCAGCAGAGCTTTCAAAAAGTACCCAATTAATATACACGTCAATTCGAACGCGTTTTGTACGCAAAGTATTAATCCGCGGACAATATAAGGCACTTCGCGATGTCTATCCATGTTCTATACCATGCCAATGTAACTATCATATCTTAGCGTTCGCATAGAGAACCTAGAGTTGTGACCTTGACCGCTCCTTCATAAGTAGATAACTACTACACAATAGAAAAGACGTACAAGTGAAAATGGATTTAGTTTTACTGCAATTACCATGCAGCAGAGCTGCCAAATAATGCCCAGATAATATACGCGTTAATTCTAAGGCGTTTTGTAAACAAAGCAGCAATCCGTGGGCTATTAAGGACACTTTGCGATGCCTATCCATTTTCTATACCATGCCATTGTAACTACCATATCTTAGCGTTTGCACACAGCACCTAGAGTTGTGACCTTGAACGCTCCTTCATATGTAGATAACTCCTACACGATAGAAAAGACGTTCAAGAGAAAACGGTCTATGTTTTACTGCAATTAGTATGCAGCAGAGCTTTCGAAAAGTACCCAATTAATATACACGTCAATTCGAACGCATTTTGTACGCAAAGTATCAATCCGCGGGCTATATAAGGCACTTCGCGATGTCTATCCATGTTCTATACCATGCCAATGTAACTATCATATCTTGGCGTTCGCATAGAGCACCTAGAGTTGTGACCTTGACCGCTCCTTCATAAGTAGATAACTACTACATAATAGAAAAGACGTACAAGTGAAAATGGATTTAGTTTTACTGCATTTACCAAGCAGCAGAGCTGCCAAATAATTCCCAGATAATACACGCGTTAATTCTAATGCGTTTTGTAAACAAAGCAGCAATCCGTGGGCTATTAAGGACACTTTGCGATGCCTATCCATTTTCTATACCATGCCAATGTAACTATCATATCTTAGCGTTCACATACAGCACCTAGATTTGTGACCTTGAACGCTCCTTCATAAGTAGGTAACTCCTACACGATAGAAAAGACGTTCAAGAGAAGACGGTCTCAGTTTTACTGCAATTAGTATGCAGCAGAGCTTTCAAAAAGTACCCAATTAATATACACGTCAATTCGAACGCGTTTTGTAAGCAAAGTAGCAATCCGCGGGCTATATAAGGCACTTCGCGATGTCTATCCATGTTCTATACCATGCCAATGTAACTACCATATCTTAGCGTTCGCATAGAGCACATAGAGTTGTGACCTTGAACGCTCCTTCATAAGTAGATAACTCCTACACGATAGAAAAGACGTTCAAGAGAAAACAGTCTAAGTTTTACTGCAATTAGTATGCAGCAGAGCTTTCAGAAAATGCCCAAATAATATACACGTTAATTCGAACCCGTCTTGTACGCAAAGTAGCAATCCGCGGGCAATATAAGGCACTTAGCGATGTCTATCTATGTTCTATGCCATGCCAATGTAACTATCATATCTTAGCGTTCGCATACAGCACCTAGAGTTGTGACCTTGAACGCTCCTTCATAAGTAGATAACTACTACACGATAGAAAAGACGTTCAAGAGAAAAAGGTCTAAGATTTACTGCAATTAGTATGCAGCAGAGCTTTCAGAAAATGCCCAAATAATATACACGTTAATTCGAATCCGTTTTGTACGCAAAGTAGCAATCCGCGAGCAATATAAGGCACTTAGCGATGTCTATCTATGTTCTATACCATGCCAATGTAACTATCATATCTTAGCGTTCGCATAGAGCTCCTAGAGTTGTGACCTTGAACGCTCCTTCATAAGTAGATATCTCCTACACGATATAAAAGACGTACAATAGAAAACGGACTAAGTTTAACTGCAATTATCATGCAGCAGAGCTGCCAAATAATGCCCAAATAATATACGCGTTAATTCGAATGCGTTTTGTAAACAAGGCAGCAATCCGTGGTCTATTAAGGACACTTCGCGATGCCTATCCATTTTCTATACCATGCCATTGTAACTACCATATCTTAGCGTTCGCATACAGTACCTAGAGTTGAGACCTTGACGCTCCTTCATAAGTAGATAACTCCTACACGATAGAAAAGACGTTCAAGAGAAAACAGTCTAAGTTTTACTGCAATTAGTATGCAGCAGAGCTTTCAGAAAATGCCCAAATAATATACACGTTAATTCGAACCCGTCTTGTACGCAAAGTAGCAATCCGCGGGCAATATAAGGCACTTAGCGATGTCTATCTATGTTCTATACCATGCCAATGTAACTATCATATCTTAGCGTTCGCATACAGCACCTAGAGTTGTGACCTTGAACGCTCCTTCATAAGTAGATAACTCCTACACGATAGAAAAAACGTTCAAGAGAAAAAGGTCTAAGATTTACTGCAATTAGTATGCAGCAGAGCTTTCAGAAAATGCCCAAATAATATACACGTTAATTCGAATCCGTTTTGTACGCAAAGTAGCAATCCGCGGGCAATATAAGGCACTTAGCGATGTCTATCTATGTTCTATACCATGCCAATGTAACTATCATATCTTAGCGTTCGCATAGAGCACCTAGAGTTGTGACCTTGACCGCTCCTTCATAAGTAGATAACTACTACACAATAGAAAAGACGTACAAGTGAAAATGGATTTAGTTTTACTGCAATTACCATGCAGCAGAGCTGCCAAATAATGCCCAGATAATATACGCGTTAATTCTAAGGCGTTTTGTAAACAAAGCAGCAATCCGTGGGCTATTAAGGACACTTTGCGATGCCTATCCATTTTCTATACCATGCCAATGTAACTATCATATCTTAGCGTTCGCATACAGCACCTAGAGTTGTGACCTTGAACGCTCCTTCATAAGTAGGTAACTCCTACACGATAGAAAAGACGTTGAAGAGAAAACGGTTTAAGTTTTACTGCAATTAGTATGCAGCAGAGCTTTCAAAAAGTACCCAATTAATTAATATACACGTCAATTCGAACGCGTTTTGTACGCAAAGTAGCAGTCCGCGGGCTATATAAGGCACTTCGCGATGTCTATCCATGTTCTATACCATGCCAATGTAACTACCATATCTTAGCATTCGCATAGATCACATAGAGTTGTGACCTTGAACGCTCCTTCATAAGTAGATAACTCCTACAAGATAGAAAAGACGTTCAAGAGAAAACGGTCTAAATTTTACAGCAATTAGTATGCAGCAGAGCTTTCAGAAAATGCCCAAATAATATACACGTTAATTCGAACCCGTTTTGTACGCAAAGTAGCAATCCGCGGGCAAAATAAGGCACTTAGCGATGTCTATCTATGTTCTATACAATGCCAATGTAACTATCATATCTTAGCGTTCGCATAGAGCTCCTAGAGTTGTGACCTTGAACGCTCCTTCATAAGTAGATATCTCCTACACGATATAAAAGACGTACAATAGAAAACGGACTAAGTTTAACTGCAAATAGTATGCAGCAGAACTGCCAAATAATGCCCAGATAATATACGCGTTAATTCGAATGCGTTTTGTAAACAAAGCAGCAATCCGTGGGCTATTAAGGACACTTCGCGATGCATATCCATTTTCTATACCATGCCATTGTAACTACCATATCTTAGCGTTCGCATACAGTACCTAGAGTTGTGACCTTGACCGCTCCTTCATAAGTAGATAACTCCTACACGATAGAAAAGAGGTTCAAGAGAAAACGGTCTAAGTTTTACTGCAATTAGTATGCCGCAGACCTTTCAGAAAATGCCCAAATAATATACACGTTAATTCGAACCCGTTTTGTACGCAAAGTAGCAATCCGCGGGCAATATAAGGCACTTAGCGATGTCTATCTATGTTCTATACCATGCCAATGTAACTATCATATCTTAGCGTTTGCATACAGCACCTAGACTTGTGACCTTGAACGCTCCTTCGTATGTAGATAACTCCTACACGATAGAAAAGACGTTGAAGATAAAACGGTCTAAGTTTTACTGCAATTAGTATGCAGCAGAGCTTTCAAAAAGTACCCAATTAATATACACGTCAATTCGAACGCGTTTTGTACGTAAAGTATTAATCCGCGGGCTATATAAGGCACTTCGCGTTGTCTATCCATGTTCTATACCATGCAAATGTAACTATCATATCTTAGCGTTCGCATAGAGCACCTAGAGTTGTGACCTTGAATGCTCCTTCATAAGTAGATAACTACTACACAATAGAAAAGACGTACAAGTGAAAATGGATTTAGTTTTACTGCAATTACCATGCAGCAGAGATGCCAAATAATGCCCAGATAATATACGCGTCAATTCTAATTCATTTTGAAAACAAAGCAGCAATCCGTGGGCTATTAAGGACACTTCGCGATGTCTATTTATGTTATATACCATGCCAATGTAACTATCATATCTTAGCGTTCGCATAGAGCACCTAGAGTTGTGACCTTGAATGCTCCTTCATAAGTAGATAACTACTACACAATAGAAAAGACGTACAAGTGAACATGGATTTAGTTTTACGGCAATTAGCATGCAGCAGAGCTGCCAAATAATGCCCAGATAATATACGCGTTAATTCTAATGCGTTTTGTAAACAAAGCAGCATCCCGTGGGCTATTAAGGACACTTTGCGATGCCTATCCATTTTCTATACCATGCCATTGTAACTACCATATCTTAGCGTTCGCATAGAGCACCTAGAGTTGTGACCTTGACCGCTCCTTCATAAGTAGATAACTACTACACAATAGAAAAGACGTACAAGTGAAAATGGATTTAGTTTTACTGCAATTACCATGCAGCAGAGCTACCAAATAATGCCCAGATAATATACGCGTTAATTCTAATGCGTTTTGTAAACAAAGCAGCAATCCGTGGGCTATTAAGGACACTTTGCGATGCCTATCCATTTTCTATACCATGCCAATGTAACTATCATATCTTAGCGTTCGCATACAGCACCTAGAGTTGTGACCTTGAACGCTCCATCATAAGTAGGTAACTCCTACAAGATAGAAAAGACATTCAAGAGAAGACGGTCTAAGTTTTACTGCAATTAGTATGAAGCAGATCTTTCAAAAAGTACCCAATTAATATACACGTCAATTCGAACGCGTTTTGTAGGCAATGTAGCAATCCGCGGGCTATATAAGGCACTTCGCGATGTCTATCCATGTTCTATACCATGCCAATGTAACTACCATATCTTAGCGTTCGCATAGAGCACATAGAGTTGTGACCTTGAACGCTCCCTCATAAGTAGATAACTCCTACACGATAGAAAAGACGTTCACGAGAAAACGGTCTAAGATTTACTGCAATTAGTATGCAGCAGAGCTTTCAGAAAATGCCCAAATAATATACACGTTAATTCGAATCCGTTTTGTACGCAAAGTAGCAATCCGCGGGCAATATAAGGCACTTAGCGATGTCTATCTATGTTCTATACCATGCCAATGTAACTATCATATCTTAGCGTTCGCATGGAGCTCCTAGAGTTGTGACCTTGAACGCTCCTCATAAGTAGATATCTCCTACACGATATAAAAGACGTACAATAGAAAACGGACTAAGTTTAACTGCAATTAGCATGCAGCAGAGCTGCCAAATAATGCCCAAATAATATACGCGTTAATTCGAATGCGTTTTGTAAACAAAGCAGCAATCCGTGGTCTATTAAGGACACTTCGCGATGCCTATCCATTTTCTATACCATGCCATTGTAACTACCATATCTTAGCGTTCGCATACAGTACCTAGAGTTGTGACCTTGAACGCTCCTTCATAAGTAGATAGCTCCTACACGATAGAAAAGACGTTCAAGAGAAATCGGTCTAAGTTTTACTGCAATTAGTATGCAGCAGAGCTTTCAAAAAGTACCGAATTAATATACACGTCAATTCGAACGCGTTTTGTACGTAAAGTAGCAGTCCGCGGGCTATATAAGGCACTTCGCGATGTCTATCCATGTTCTATACCATGCCAATGTAACTACCATATCTTAGCGTTCGCATAGAGCACATAGAGTTGTGACATTGAACGCTCCTTCATAAGTAGATAACTCCTACAAGATAGAAAAGACGTTCAAGAGAAAACGGTCTAAATTTTACTGCAATTAGTATGCAGCAGAGCTTTCAGAAAATGCCCAAATAATATACACGTTAATTCGAACCCGTTTTGTACGCAAAGTAGCAATCCGCGGGCAATATAAGGCACTTAGCGATGTCTATCTATGTTCTATACCATGCCAATGTAACTAAGAAACAACAATATAACTAAGAAACATGTACAATAGAAAACGGACTAAGTTTAACTGC
This sequence comes from Tetropium fuscum, assembly GCA_964058915.1. Taxonomy (NCBI): domain Eukaryota; kingdom Metazoa; phylum Arthropoda; class Insecta; order Coleoptera; family Cerambycidae; genus Tetropium; species Tetropium fuscum. Next base: position 9,182 of record CAXKVY010008672.1, on the reverse strand, counting down.
AAATAGTATGCAGCAGAGCTGCCAAATAATGCCCAGATAATATACGCGTTAATTTGAATGCGTTTTGTAAACAAAGCAGCAATCCGTGGGCTATTAAGGACACTTCGCGATGCCTATCCATTTTCTATACCATGCCATTGTAACTACCATATCTTAGCGTTCGCATACAGTACCTAGAGTTGTGACCCTGAACGCTCCTTCATAAGTAGATAACTCCTACATGATAGAAAAGACGTTCAAGAGAAAACGGTCTAAATTTTACTGCAATTAGTATGCAGCAGAGCTTTCAGAAAATGCCCAAATAATATACACGTTAATTCGAACCCGTTTTGTACGCAAAGTAGCAATCCGCGGGCAATATAAGGCACTTAGCGATGTCTATCTATGTTCTATACAATGCCAATGTAACTATCATATCTTAGCGTTCGCATAGAGCTCCTAGAGTTGTGACCTTGAACGCTCCTTCATAAGTAGATATCTCCTACACGATATAAAAGACGTACAATAGAAAACGTACTAAGTTTAACTGCAAATAGCATGCAGCAGAGCTGCCAAATAATGCCCAGATAATATACGCGTTAATTCGAATGCGTTTTGTAAACAAAGCAGCAATCCGTGGGCTATTAAGGACACTTCGCGATGCCTATCCATTTTCTATACCATGCCATTGTAACTACCATATCTTAGCGTTCGCATACAGTACCTAGAGTTGTGACCTTGAACGCTCCTTCATAAGTAGATAACTCCTACACGATAGAAAAGACGTTCAAGAGAAAACGGTCTAAGATTTACTGCAATTAGTATGCAGCAGAGCTTTCAGAAAATGCCCAAATAATATACACGTTAATTCGAACCCGTTTTGTACGCAAAGTAGCAATCCGCGGGCAATATAAGGCACTTAGCGATGTCTATCTATGTTCTATACCATGCCAATGTAACTATCATATCTTAGCGTTTGCATACAGCACCTAGACTTGTGACCTTGAACGCTCCTTCATATGTAGATAACTCCTACACGATAGAAAAGACGCTGAAGAGAAAACGGTCTAAGTTTTACTGCAATTAGTATGCAGCAGAGCTTTCAAAAAGTACCCAATTAATATACACGTCAATTCGAACGCGTTTTGCACGCAAAGTATTAATCCGCGGGCTATATAAGGCACTTCGCGATGTCTATCCATGTTCTATACCATGCCAATGTAACTATCATATCTTAGCGTTCGCATACAGCACTTAGAGTTGTGACCTTGAACGCTCCTTCATAAGTATATAACTTCTACACGATAGAAAAGACGTTCAAGAGAAAACGGTCTATGTTTTACTGCAATTAGTATCCAGCAGAGCTTTCAAAAAGTACCCAATTAATATACACGTCAATTCGAACGCGTTTTGTACGCAAAGTATTAATCCGCGGACTATATAAGGCACTTCGCGATGCCTATCCATTTTCTATACCATGCCAATGTAACTATCATATCTTAGCGTTCGCATATAGCACCTAGAGTTGTGACCTTGAACGCTCCTTCATAAGTAGGTAACTCCTACACGATAGAAAAGACGTTGAAGAGAAAACGGTTTAAGTTTTACTGCAATTAGTATGCAGCAGAGCTTTCAAAAGGTACCCAATTAATTAATATACACGTCAATTCGAACGCGTTTTGAACGCAAAGTAGCAGTCCGCGGGCTATATAAGGCACTTCGCGATGTCTATCCATGTTCTATACCATGCCAATGTAACTACCATATCTTAGCGTTCGCATAGAGCACATAGAGTTGTGACCTTGAACGCTCCTTCATAAGTAGATAACTCCTACAAGATAGAAAAGACGTTCAAGAGAAATCGATCTAAATTTTACTGCAATTAGTATGCAGCAGAGCTTTCAGAAAATGCCCAAATAATATACACGTTAATTCGAACCCGTTTTGTACGCAAAGTAGCAATCCGCGGGCAATATAAGGCACTTAGCGATGTCTATCTATGTTCTATACAATGCCAATGTAACTATCATATCTTAGCGTTCGCATAGAGCTCCTAGAGTTGTGACCTTGAACGCTCCTTCATAAGTAGATATCTCCTACACGATATAAAAGACGTACAATAGAAAACGTACTAAGTTTAACTGCAAATAGCATGCAGCAGAGCTTTCAAAAAGTACCCAATTATATACACGTCAATTCGAACGCGTTTTGTACGCAAAGTATTAATCCGCGGGCTATATAAGGCACTTCGCGATGTCTATCCATGTTCTATACCATGCAAATGTAACTATCATATCTTAGCGTTCGCATAGAGCACCTAGAGTTGTGACTTTGACCGCTCCTTCATAAGTAGATAACTACTACAAAATAGAAAAGACGTACAAGTGAAAATGGATTTAGTTTTACTGCAATTACCATGCAGCAGAGCTGCCAAATAATGCCCAGATAATATACGCGTCAATTCTAATTCATTTTGTAAACAAAGCAGCAATCCGTGGGCTATTAAGGACACTTCGCGATGTCTATCCATGTTATATACCATGCCAATGTAACTATCATATCTTAGCGTTCGCATAGAGCACCTAGAGTTGTGACCTTGAACGCTCCTTCATAAGTAGATAACTACTACACAATAGAAAAGACGTACAAGTGAACATGGATTTAGTTTTACGGCAATTAGCATGCAGCAGATCTGCCAAATAATGCCCAGATAATATACGCGTTAATTCTACTGCGTTTTGTAAACAAAGCAGCAATCCGTGGGCTATTAAGGACACTTTGCGATGCCTATCCATTTTCTATACCATGCCATTGTAACTACCATATCTTAGCGTTGGCATACAGCACCTAGAGTTGTGACCTTGAACGCTCCTTCATATATAGATAACTCCTACACGATAGAAAAGACGTTCAAGAGAAGACGGTCTAAGTTTTACTGCAATTAGTATGCAGCAGAGCTTTCAAAAAGTACCCAATTAATATGAACGTCAATTCGAACGCGTTTTGTAGGCAAAGTAGCAATCCGCGGGCTATATAAAGCACTTCGCGATGTCTATCCATGTTCTATACCATGCCAATGAAACTACCATACCTTAGCGTTCGCATAGAGCACATATAGTTGTGACCTTGAACGCTCATTCATAAGTAGATAACTCCTACACGATAGAAAAGACGTTCAAGAGAAAACGGTCTATGTTTTACTGCAATTAGTATCCAGCAGAGCTTTCAAAAAGTAACCAATTAATATACACGTCAATTCGAACGCGTTTTGTACGCAAAGTATTAATCCGCGGACTATATAAGGCACTTCGCGATGTCTATCCATGTTATATACCATGCCAATGTAACTATCATATCTTAGCGTTCGCATAGAGCACCTAGAGTTGTGACCTTGACCGCTCCGTCATAAGTAGATAACTACTACACAATAGAAAAGACGTACAAGTGAAAATGGATTTAGTTTTACTGCAATTACCATGCAGCAGAGCTGCCAAACAATGCCCAGATAATATACGCGTTAATTCTATGGCGTTTTGTAAACAAAGCAGCAATCCGTGGGCTATTAAGGACACTGCGATGCCTATCCATTTTCTATCCCATGCCAATGTAACTACCATATCTTAGCGTTCGCATAGAGCACATAGAGTTGTGACCTTGAACGCTCCTTCATAAGTAGATCACTCCTACAAGATAGAAAAGACGTTCAAGAGAAAACGGTCTAAATTTTACTGCAATTAGTATGCAGCAGAGCTTTCAGAAAATGCCCAAATAATATCCACGTTAATTCGAACCCGTTTGTTACGCAAAGTAGCAATCCGCGGGCAATATAAGGCACTTAGCGATGTCTATCTATGTTCTATACCATGCCAATGTAACTATCATATCTTAGCGTTTGCATACAGCACCTAGACTTGTGACCTTGAACGCTCCTTCATATGTAGATAACTCCTACACGATAGAAAAGACGTTGAAGAGAAAACGGTCTAAGTTTTACTGCAATTAGTACGCAGCAGAGCTTTCAAAAAGTACCCAATTAATATACACGTCAATTCGAACGCGTTTTGTACGCAAAGTATTAATCCGCGGGCTATATAAGGCACTTCGCGATGTCTATCCATGTTCTATACCATGCAAATGTAACTATCATATCTTAGCGTTCGTATAGAGCATCTAGAGTTTTGACCTTGACCGCTCCTTCATAAGTAGATAACTACTACACAATAGAAAAGACGTACAAGTGAAAATGGATTTAGTTTTACTGCAATTACCATGCAGCAGAGCTGCCAAATAATGCCCAGATAATATACGCGTTAATTCTAAGGCGTTTTGTAAACAAAGCAGCAATCCGTGGTCTATTAAGGACACTTCGCGATGCCTATCCATTTTCTATACCATGCCATTGTAACTACCATATCTTAGCGTTCGCATATAGTACCTAGAGTTGTGACCTTGAACGCTCCTTCATAAGTAGATAACTCCTACACGATAGAAAAGACGTTCAAAAGAAAACGGTCTAAGTTTTACTGCAATTAGTATACAGCAGAGCTTTCAGAAAATGCCCAAATAATATACACGTTAATTCGAACCCGTCTTGGACGCAAAGTAGCAATCCGCGGGCAATATAAGGCACTTAGCGATGTCTATCTATGTTCTATACCATGCCAATGTAACTATCATATCTTAGCGTTCGCATACAGCACCTAGAGTTGTGACCTTGAACGCTCCTTCATAAGTATATAACTCCTACACGATAGAAAAGACGTTCAAGAGAAAACGGTCTATGTTTTACTGCAATTAGTATCCAGCAGAGCTTTCAAAAAGTACCCAATTAATATACACGTCAATTCGAACGCGTTTTGTACGCAAAGTATTAATCCGCGGACTATATAAGGCACTTCGCGATGTCTATCCATGTTCTATACCATGCCAATGTAACTATCATATCTTAGCGTTCGCATAGAGCACCTAGAGTTGTGACCTTGACCGCTCCGTCATAAGTAGATAACTACTACACAATAGAAAAGACGTACAAGTGAAAATGGATTTAGTTTTACTGCAATTAACATGCAGCAGAGCTGCCAAACAATGCCCAGATAATATACGCGTTAATTCTAAGGCGTTTTGTAATCAAAGCAGCAATCCGTGGGCTTTTAAGGACACTTTGCGATGCCTATCCATTTTCTATACCATGCCAATGTAACTATCATATCTTAGCGTTCGCATAGAGCACATAGAGTTGTGACCTTGAACGCTCCTTCATAAGTAGATAACTCCTACAAGATAGAAAAGACGTTCAAGAGAAAACGGTCTAAATGTTACTGCAATTAGTATGCAGCAGAACTTTCAGAAAATGCCCAAATAATATCCACGTTAATTCGAACCCGTTTTGTACGCAAAGTAGCAATCCGCGGGTAATATAAGGCACTTAGCGATGTCTATCTATGTTCTATACCATGCCAATGTAACTAAGAAACAACAATATAACTAAGAAACATGTACAATAGAAAACGGACTAAGTTTTACTGCAAGCTTTAAACAAAGCAGCAATCCGTGGGCTATTAAGGACACTTCGCGATGCCTATCCATTTTCTATACCATGCCATTGTAACTACCATATCTTAGCGTTCGCATACAGTACCTAGAGTTGTGACCTTGATCGCTCCTTCATAAGTAGATAACTCCTACACGATAGAAAAGACGTTCAAGAGAAAACGGTCTAAGTTTTACTGCAATTAGCATGCAGCAGAGCTGCCAAATAATGCCCAAATAATATACGCGTTAATTCGAATGCGTTTTGTAAACAAAGCAGCAATCCGTGGTCTATTAAGGACACTTCGCGATGCTTATCCATTTTCTATACCATGCCATTGTAACTACCATATCTTAGCGTTCGCATACAGTACCTAGAGTTGTGACCTTGAACGCTCCTTCATAAGTAGATAACTCCTACATGATAGAAAAGACGTTCAAGAGAAAACGGTCTAAGTTTTACTGCAATTAGTATGCAGCAGAGCTTTCAAAAAGTACCCAATTAATATACACGTCAATTCGAACGCGTTTTGTACGCAATGTATTAATCCGCGGGCTATATAAGGCACTTCGCGATGTCTATCCATGTTATATACCATGCAAATGTAACTATCATATCTTAGCGTTCGCATAGAGCACCTAGAGTTGTGACCTTGACCGCTTCTTCATAAGTAGATAACTACTACACAATAGAAAAGACGTACAAGTGAAAATGGATTTAGTTTTACTGCAATTACCATGCAGCAGAGCTGCCAAATGATGCCCAGTTAATATACGCGTCAATTCTAATTCATTTTGTCAACAAAGCAGCAATCCGTGGGCTATTAAGGACACTTCGCGATGTCTATCCATGTTATATACCATGCCAATGTAACTATCATATCTTAGCGTTCGCATAGAGCACCTAGAGTTGTGACATTGACCGCTTCTTCATAAGTAGATAACTACTACACAATAGAAAAGACGTACAAGTGAAAATGGATTTAGTTTTACTGCAATTACCATGCAGCAGAGCTGCCAAATAATGCCCAGATAATATACGCGTTAATTCTAATGCGTTTTGTAAACAAAGCAGCAATCCGTGGGCTATTAAGGACACTTTGCGATGCCTATCCATTTTCTATACCATGCCATTGTAACTACCATATCTTAGCGTTTGCATACAGCACCTAGAGTTGTGACCTTGAACCCTCCTTGATATGTAGATAACTCCTACACGATAGAAAAGACGTTCAAGAGAAAACGGTCTATGTTTTACTGCAATTAGTATGCAGCAGAGCTTTCGAAAAGTACCCAATTAATATACACGTCAATTCGAACGCGTTTTGTACGCAAAGTATTAATCCGCGGGCTATAAAAGGCACTTCGCGATGTCTATCCATGTTCTATACCATGCCAATGTAACTATCATATCTTGGCGTTCGCATAGAGCACCTAGAGTTGTGACCTTGACCGCTCCTTCATAAGTAGATAACTACTACACAATAGAAAAGACGTACAAGTGAAAATGGATTTAGTTTTACTGCAATTACCATGCAGCAGAGCTGCCAAATAATGCCCAGATAATATACGCGTTAATTCTAATGCGTTTTGTAAACAAAGCAGCAATCCGTGGGCTATTAAGGACACTTTGCGATTCCTATCCATTTTCTATACCATGCCAATGTAACTATCATATCTTAGCGTTCGCATACAGCACCTAGAGTTGTGACCTTGAACGCTCCATCATAAGTAGGTAACTCCTACACGATAGAAAAGACGTTCAAGAGAAGACGGTCTAAGTTTTACTGCAATTAGTATGCAGCAGAGCTTTCAAAAAGTACCCAATTAATATGAACGTCAATTCGAACGCGTTTTGTAGGCAAAGTAGCAATCCGCGGGCTATATAAGGCACTTCGCGATGTCTATCCATGTTCTATACCATGCCAATGTAACTACCATATCTTAGCGTTCGCATAGAGCACATAGAGTTGTGACCTTGAACGCTCCTTCATAAGTAGATAACTCCTACACGATAGAAAAGACGTTCAAGAGAAAACGGTCTAAGATTTACTGCAATTAGTATGCAGCAGAGCTTTCAGAAAATGCCCAAATAATATACACGTTAATTCGAATCCGTTTTGTATGCAAAGTAGCAATCCGCGGGCAATATAAGGCACTTAGCGATGTCTATCTATGTTCTATACCATGCCAATGTAACTATCATATCTTAGCATCGCATGGAGCTCCTAGAGTTGTGACCTTGAACGATCCTTCATAAGTAGATATCTCCTACACGATATAAAAGACGTACAATAGAAAACGGACTAAGTTTAACTGCAATTAGCATGCAGCAGAGCTGCCAAATAATGCCCACATAATATACGCGTTAATTCGAATGCGTTTTGTAAACAAAGCAGCAATCCGTGGTCTATTAAGGACACTTCGCGATGCCTATCCATTTTCTATACCATGCCATTGTAACTACCATATCTTAGCGTTCGCATACAGTACCTAGAGTTGTGACCTTAAACGCTCCTTCATAAGTAGATAACTCCTACACGATAGAAAAGACGTTTAAGAGAAAACGGTCTAAGTTTTACTGCATTTAGTATGCAGCAGAGCTTTCAGAAAATGCCCAAATAATATACACGTTAATTCGAACCCGTCTTGTACGCAAAGTAGCAATCCGCGGGCAATAAAAGGCACTTAGCGATGTCTATCTATGTTCTATACCATGTTAATGTAACTATCATATCTTAGCGTTCGCATATAGCACCTAGAGTTGTGACCTTGAACGCTCCTTCATAAGTAGATAACTCCTACACGATAGAAAAGACGTTCAAGAGAAAACGGTCTAAGATTTACTGCAATTAGTATGCAGCAGAGCTTTCAGAAAATGCCCAAATAATATACACGTTAATTCGAATACGTTTTGTACGCAAAGTAGCAATCCGCGGGCAATATAAGGCACTTAGCGATGTCTATCTATGTTCTATACCATGCCAATGTAACTATCATATCTTAGCGTTCGCATAGAGCTCCTAGAGTTGTGACCTCGAACGCTCCTTCATAAGTAGATATCTCCTACACGATATAAAAGACGTACAATAGAAAACGGACTAAGTTTAACTGCAATTAGCATGCAGCAGAGCTGCCAAATAATGCCCAAATAATATACGCGTTAATTCGAATGCGTTTTGTAAACAAAGCAGCAATCCGTGGTCTATTAAGGACACTTCGCGATGCTTATCCCTTTTCTATACCATGCCATTGTAACTACCATATCTTAGCGTTCGCATACAGTACCTAGAGTTGTGACCTTGAACGCTCCTTCATAAGTATATAACTCCTACACGATAGAAAAGACGTTCAAGAGAAAACTGTCTATGTTTTAATGCAATTAGTATCCAGCAGAGCTTTCAAAAAGTACCCAATTAATATACACGTCAATTCGAACGCGTTTTGTACGCAAAGTATTAATCCGCGGACTATATAAGGCACTTCGCGATGTCTATCCATGTTCTATACCATGCCAATGTAACTATCATATCTTAGCGTTTGCATAGAGCACCTAGAGTTGTGACCTTGACCGCTCCTTCATAAGTAGATAACTACTACACAATAGAAAAGACGTACAAGTGAAAATGGATTTAGTTTTACTGCAATTACCATGCAGCAGAGCTGCCAAATAA